>JAJIZL010038861.1:0-51243 GCA_023969395.1 Amblyomma maculatum
TGCATAAAGCTCCCTTGAATTTATTGGGCAACGAACTACAAGGATACCAGCCGCAATGGTGAGGTGGTATGTTGTAATTTGATTCCAGCTTATGTTATGTAATTTGCTTCGCAGCTGCCTTTGCATAGTTTCCTGAGAAAATAATTAGCGCTGTGCCAAGGTGTTTTGTGCAGATACAGTCATTATGTGTGAAATTAGAGATATTAAGCAGCTCATCTTCCTACGACGAGTCTGGTTTCTAACACAGGCGACGAATTTCAAAGGCTGAATAATTGGCAGATAGGAAAAGTAAGACATCTGACCTAAACGTATTATGCAGAAGACTAAGGTAATCATCAACAGGCTAAGAAAAGAACAGTTTACTATACCGGGTGTCCTAGCTAACTTGAACCAAATGTTACACAATATCATAGGCAGGTCAGAGAAACCAGTTTCATACAACTGCCATCCTCCTTGCGCTCTACAGGCAATTTTTTTACTTTTTAGTTCATTTTTCTAATTAAATTAATGTCGAATTTAGACCAAAAATGTGAATGGGAAAGTTGGAGAGCGCCTTCAGAAACCCCCATTCCAGAAATTGCGATAACGAAAGCATCACGTATGTCTTTTTTTTTCGGGCTCAGAAGAAACCCCGCTAAAACGAAGTAAAAGCACGTGACTAGTTCAAGCGCGCGCCATGATTGTTGTGCTCTCAAACGTGGTTTGAGTGAACAAAATTAGCTGCGGCCGTGTCTCCTCGGCCCCATTTAAGCGGCAGGCCGATATGCCTGCGATGGCTTCTTCGTCCGCGTCAGATAGCCGGCCCACGTGACGGTGCAAGTAGCAGCGAGAGCGAGATTCTAACAAGCCCTTTGCATCCCCTTCTCTCCCATAAGCAAACATCACAATAAGCAGATAAGCGATAAGGTATCAGCCACTGAATCTGCGCGTACAGGCTTGGGTAAAGGGGCGAGATGACATCATGTGACTCGACTCAAATTCATGCTCGCACCTTTATTTGCTGGTACTTTATCGCCATCTGCCTGTCGCGACGTAGGCTGCTGGGGTGCGCAGGCCTTGCCAAGATATCAGTGGCCTCGGGCGAGCTCTAGCTGGCTCCAACCATTTCCAACATTTAAACCTGCCGCTGCAACGGGACGATCGAGTTACGGCCGCAGCTGATTTTGTTCGCTCAAACCTCGACTGAGAGCTAGTCACGTGGTATTATTTGTATTTCGCGGGCTTCCTTTTGAGCCTGGAAAAAAAGGATACGTGTGAGACTTTATCACAAATAATGGAGTGGGGGTTTCTGAAGGTGCTCTACAACTTTCCAATTCACATATTTGGTCTAAAGGGAATATTTAGTAAGTTAGAAATATTAACGTAATTAAATAATTAAGTAATTGCAAAACAAAAAATCGCCTGTGGTGCACAAGGCGGCTAGCAGTTGTATTCAGCTGGTTTCATTGACCCACCTCAAATATATTATTTTGTAACCCTTGTTTCAAGTTAGCTGGGACACCCGGTATATAGTGAAGCCTTGGGAGTGGTAGGCTGATATATCTACTTAGGAAAAGCAGTAACCGCAGATCCGGGCCATGAAAGGGAAATGACTAGTAGAATAAATTGGAGATGGAGCGCTTCTGGACAGTGCTCACAAATTATTAGGAGCAGCTTACCGGCATTGCTCTAGAGGAAAAATAGGCATTATTTACCAGTACTCAACAATGGGGTTGAAACATTGAGGCTAACGGACAGGGTTCTTTTAACTTAGGACAACGCATGAAGCTATGGAAAAGAAAATGTTAGGTGAAAGTTATAACTCGAGTTAAGGATATGGTCGAAATAATGTAGAAATCGGCACTGGCAGCGCATATATTGTGAAGAACGGAAAGCCATGCTCGCTTCGAGCAACACATTGGATTCGAAGGGACGAATTCTATGCCAGGGGTGGCAGAAAATTGAGTGGTGGATACAATTAAGGACCTTAAAGTGCCACGTTGTGCAGCTTGCACACGAGCGGGGTAATTTAAGGAGTGTAACAAAGGCCTTTGCCGTGCAGTGGGTACATTCTAGATGATGGTGATAATAAGCCCGCAGAAAATTAATCACGAGGCTGAACACAGGCAGAATAATCGCTGTTTTTAATCCCCTGTGTCCTGAGGTTGACTCACTATGGTGCACCATTAATATTGTCAAGTGTGAAAATAGAGAAGCAGCGATCACCCATTAGGCAGCCTGCCATCATTAGCGCACTTTGGTCCCTTCATCTAATCACGATGGGCTGCACCAGTTTCACAATACATACGGCATTATTCTCTCCTCAAGAGAAGAATCCTCCCAAATCTAATATGTCCGTGCACGAGGTCTCGCCTGCTCCACAGAAAATCCGAACTCCTGCGAGTTCCCAAATGGAAACACAAAGAAGGGACCCCCAATGTCTCCCTCGGAGGACAGCTACTTTCCGAACGAGACAAGATACGAGTCTTAGGAATGTCTCCAGAGCAATCAGCGATGCGGCCATCCGCTGGGCCTTCTCAAGCAATCGACCACTCAGGTCGCCAGGATGATCACGAGCGCGTCGCAGAAGCGGAGCGGTATGCGAGAGGGGGATACCCTGGGCATGGTTCAGAGCCTGGTACTCAGTCGCGTGGACTACGCCCTTCCGTATTTCAACCTCAACAAAGGAGAAGTGGAAAGTGCAGATATCATCCGCAAAGCTCACAAGACAGCCTTGCACCTACCAATGAACACCTCCAATGCAAAACTACTAGCTCTTGGCGTTCACAACACCTTCGAAGAGATCAAAGAAGCCCAACTAGTCACGCAGATAGCCAGGCTCCAGCAGACTCCTACGGGGCGCTCGCTTCTTAGGCGACTGGGGCTAAGTGGAACGGCGGAAATCGAGAATCGTACTGCGAGCATACCGGACGCAATTCGCCAGCCGCTAAAGGTTACCTCCCTTCCCCGGAACATGAACCTCAATTTGCATGTGGCCTTTAGGGCACCCGGGCGAAGTATTTACAACAGAATCTAGCTACAAAATCCACAACGGTATACACGGACGCGGCTCCTCACATAACAGCCCAGTGGCGGTAGCTATTGATTCGAACCTAAAGGAATTAGCTAGCGCCTCAGTCAGGGATTGCACGGTAACCGAAGGGGAGGAGCTGGCCATTGTTCTAGCAGTGGTAGCCGGGTATCGAAGCAACACGTCCTTTACCATTCTTACAGATTCGAGAGAAGCGTGCCGTAACTACATGAACGGCCGCATAGGTCGCGCCGCGCTCAAGCTCCTCCAGAGCGCGACCCCATCAAAAGTCACAACATCTACTGGATGCCAGGACACACCGATATAGCGGGGAACGAACGCGCCGACGAGGTAGCTCGAGGTTACACGAGCCGAGCTTCCTCCCAGTCGGACGATCTACCCGAGCGAGTCGACCCTACGTACTCAGACATTCTGAACTACTAAAGGGGGTACGGATCAGCTATCCGCCGCCTCATCGGGATCTAAAACAAGAAGAGGCAGTGATGCCGACAGGAACATTCCCTAACCTGCATATCTTAAGCAAGATTTACCCGTCGCAATATCGGGACACCTGCCCATGGTGTGGTATCAAACCTTCGTTATACCACATCACGTGGCAATGTAGAAATAACGATAGCTTTCGTTAAGACCCGAGTGCGGAACAGTAGGAGAGCCGGCTCTCCAGCGGCTATCTGGATTTCCAACTAGGTCTGATCCAGCACGCCCAGCAAGCAGCGAAGCTCAGCGGAGCCCTGGAATAGGGGCCCCGACCCTGTGAGAAGACGGAAGATGGACCTCTTCTGCTACTAGCACAAGGCCTTTCCTGGAGGAATTAACGTATTTCCTATCCTATCCTATCCCAAGTCTAAAAAATAGAAATAAAAAATAAAAAGTGCTAAACGAACAGAAAATGTCAGTTCAGTTCACTCGTTCAGTCGTGTCCGACTCTTCGTGACCCTATGGACCATGTCACGCCACGCTTTCCGGTCTCTCACTATCTTCCTAAAATCACATAACTTCATCTGCAGTGCCTCGAGGATGCCATCTAACCATCGCGTTAGCTGCCTACCCTTCTCCGGCGACCCTAAACCGTTCCCAACATCAAATCTTTCTCCAGCGACTCCTCTCTTCTCATCAGATGACCAAAGTAGCTGAGCTTTAACTTTAGAATTTGACCCTCTAATGAGCAGTCAGGGTTTATGGCCGACAATATCGACTGATGTGATCTTCTGGCAGTCCGAGGAACTGTCAAGAGTCTTCGCCAGCACCACAACTCAAACGCGTAAATTCTTCGGCGGTCAGCCTTTTTCACAGTCCAACTCTCGCATCCATACATCACAACTGGAAAGACCATAGCACGAGTTATACGGATCTTGGTTGGCAGACTAATGTCTCTGCTCTTTACTAGGCGGTCAAGGCTTACCAATTGCTCTCATTCCCAGAAGCAGGCATCTCCTAATTTCATGGCTGCAGTATCCTTCCGAGGTAAACTTGGAGCCCAAGAAGAGAAAATCTGTCACAGCTTCCACTTCTTGTCCATTGATGCTCCAGGACTCTATAGGGCAAGACGCCATGATCTTTGTCTTTTTAACGTTGAGTTTAAGCCCAAATTTCTCACTCTCTTCTTGTACGCTCACCAGAAGTCTCTTGAGTTCCACTTCACTTTCTGCCATTAAAGTGGTATCATCCGCTTATCTAAGGTTGTTGATACGTTTTGTAGCAATCTTCACTCCAGCTGAAGACTCATGACTGGCCTTCCTCATGATGCACTCAGCATATAGGTTAAATAGGCAGGGCGACAGTATGCAGTCTTGCCTCACTCCTTTCTCAATCGGAAACCAATCAGTAAGACCATGCCCAGTTCTGACTGCGGCCTCTTGCCCTTCATACAGGTTCCTGAGGAGACAGATTAGGAGAATTGGAACTCCCATCTCTTGGAGAGATTGCCACAATCTACTATGATCTACGCAGTCAAACGCATTCGCATAATCAATAAAGCAGAAGTAGATTGGTTTCTAGAACTTTCTTGCCTTTTCCATGATCCAGCGAAGGTTGGCAATTTGGTCTCTAGTTCCTTTGCCCTTGCGAAACCCAGTTTGCACGTCCGGAAGCTCCCGATCCCCATACTGCTGCAGCCTACCTTGGAGGATTTTCAACATCACCTTGCTAGCATGCGAAATAAGCGCAATCGTGCGGTATTTGAAACAATCTTTGGCACTGCCTTTCTTTGGAATGGGGATGTAAACTGACCTTCTCCAATCCTGTGGCCACTGCAGGGTTGTCGAAATCTTCGGACATAATGTATGCAGAATGTTAACAGCGTTATGGTTGAGGTTTTGAGGCAACTCAGCTGGAATGCCATCAATTCCGCTAGCTTTGTTCTTAGCAAGGCTGGCTAAGGCCCATTCAACTTCACTCTTCAGAATGCCCGGCTCGAGATCAGTAATCACAACCGTCTTATGTTGGGTTTGCACATTCGGGTCCTTCTTGTACAGTTTTTCTGTGTATTCCTGCCACCTCTTCTTTATCTCTGAGGCTTTAGTGAGGTCCTTGCCTCATTCGTCCTTTAACAGAAAATGTACAAGCCAACAATGCAGAGGAACGCACAAATCCTGTACTTAACGCGAGGATAAACTTTCAGTCTCCTGATATGCACAATGTCAGACGAGACGAGCGGACTTTCCCTTCAGACGTGACTTCGAAACTCATGGCACTAACGCGCGATGTACCATATAGGGCTGGAAATTGGTACAAGAGGTTTTGGAGCTTCTCTGCCGAATAAGGGTTCATAACCAGACTTGCTGACCGCGATGATACTCGAAGACCTATTGACATAAGGGAACCACGGTTTTGTTGCTGACGAATTGGAAACATGGCCAGTCAGTGGACGTTTCGGAACGCTCGGACTGTTCTTCGGCGTTGGAGACGTAGGGGCGTGTACTATCCGGGAGGATCCTCGCATCAGACATGACCTGAGGCAAAAAAGCATGCAAGGCCTCATGGTCGAAGTGTACTTACATGGAGGTCTCATATGCCAAGGTTTTCTTTATGCGTTCCTCAGTCCATTAGTCTGGAGGTGATAGTACGTTTCACCAGTGAGCTGTGCAACTAAGCCGCAATAATTGGAGCACTAGCTGTGCATTAAATCCAGCTACGTGGTCTGTTAAAACCGCTGGAGCACCGTGGTGAAGAACGATGCTTTCTACAAAAACCTTTCAGGTGCAGTATCACGCTGGAAGGCTTTGCTTTCGTAATAATGTTATTATTCGGTGGCAACAACGAAGAACCGGCGCCCCTGTGACAGCGTAGAAATATTCCCAACTAACTCGATACCGACTTTTAAAATGGAGCTTTTGGTCAGAGAAACTGGTTGGAGCAAACAAGCAAACTCATTACCCTCCTGCACAGTATTAGAACTGCTCCAAGTCCACCAGTGTTCGCCTTTGTGTAGGCTTGCATGGCGGAAACCTCATCGTAGTGGCTTAATATCAGAGAAGACTGGAAAGTTCTTTGAAGGTCGGCGAATTCATCTTGTTGTTCTTCGCCTCAGACGAGAGGAACGGTTTCCTGGTTAAGGCTTGTCAATGGCTCTGCGATTTCAGAAACAATTGGCCACAGTCTCACAAATGGTGCATGGCGCGCTTGTCGGTTGTTGTAATCGCCGGCAGCGAGGTCCTTTTCTCGAGATCGGGGCGAATGCTATCGGAACTGATAAGGCGGACTAGAAATCTGATCTCATCGATCGAAATAATATACCACGTCGCCGGTTAAGCGGACAAGGGCATAGCCGCAAGGAGCGCAATGTACTTTAATTTCACGTAATCATCTGCAACATATGATCTGAATAAAGAAAGTAGGAAATAATGTAGGCACTATGAACAATGCCCAGGTTTCTTAGGAGAACATCAAGCTAACCAAGAAGCAAGAAGCTAAGAAAATGGCAAAGCGCTATTTTTAGGTAGCTAGTTTATTATGTGGAAAATGCCCTACTCCGATGTAGGCAGATATCACATCAAACGGAAAAGATAAAGACAGCTTGAAAGCTTGGAGGAAATGACGCAATCAGCGTACCGTCTTTGCCAAAAGTAACCAGGCTTCACGTTTTGCTTCTCGCTTGTATTGTCAAGCTAACATGGTTTTACAGAGCATCACAACTTGTTAGGAAGTGAGGACCGGAGCTCGCCTTTACTTTGCACATATTTACAGCTTCAGAAGTTTAGGAATTCTCTACTACCCGGCTGAGAAGCGGAACCCACTGCCTGGTTACTTTTGGCAAAGACGGTACATGTTCTAGAATTATTAAATTGAGTAACATTTTTTTATTGGTCGAGCAGGTGCACAAAGATCTGTGCAATGGCTGGAATAATCAATATGGAAATGAAGTAAGCTGGCGCGAAGTTGATGGACATTATGCTTTTAACTAAACGCCAAGCAGACAACGTTTTAGGAATGATACAGAGCAGAAGGGAGTGTATATATATCAGTAGTATCTGAGTGCCTAAACATAAATAGTCACGTGTCGCATAAAACCGCACACAGAATTTGTCCTCCGAAACGTGACCCCATAAGATGTCCTTCCACGCCTCAAACATTTTGCACTCAGAATTCTCGATATTTGGCCTCATTCTTCCAATATCGGTGACCTTGCGCAATAGCAAACAACCAAACAGAAAAAAAATATAAAAGGTGGCTTATCTCTGCTATGCCTGGATATACGTAGCGAAAAGAAGTGACTTCCTCGGGATCAGAAGTCAAATTCTCCAGTGTTCTGCGTTGTTAACCAGCACCTACAATCTCCTATGAAGTTATGTGATGCTAGAAAGGAGGCCGAATGAGGCATATACTGTACTGAAGGATGGGCATGTACCGTGTTATCGAGGCTTACCAGAGAGGCAACAACTAGGAGTAGGTTTCCTTGTCAATAAGTATACAGCGGGTAATATAGATGAATTCTATAGTATTAATGAGAGGGTGGCAGTCATCGTAATTAGGCTTAATAAGCGGTGTAAACTGAAGGTTGTACAGGCCTATGCACCTACATGTAGTTATGATGACCAAGCAGTTGAAAGCTTCTACGAAGATGTAGAATGAGCAACGCGAAAAGTAAAGACGCAGTATACTGTACTAATAGGCGACTTCAATGCCAAGGTAGGGAAAAAGCAGGCAGGAGACCAGGCAGTAGGTGACTATGCCATTGGTTCTAAGAATAGCAGGGGGGAGTTACTAGTTGAGTTTGCAGAGCGCAATAACTTAAGAACCATAAATACCTTCTTCAGCAAACGGAAGAACCGGAAATGAACATGGAAAAGTCCTAACGGAGAGACTAAAAATGAAATTGACTTCATAGTGTGTTCAACCCCCGTTATTGTGCAAGATGTAGAGGTAATCCGCAAAGTGCGATGCAGTGACCACATAATGGTGAGGTCCCGAATTAGCCTAAATCTGAAGAAGGAACGCAACAAATTAGTAAGAAAGAAACCCATCATCGAATTAGTGGTGAGGGGGAGGGCAGAAGAATTCAGGATCTAGCTACAGAATAGATATTCAGCTCTAACCTAGGATGGCGACATTACCCTAGAAGCAATCAACAATAATTTCAGAGATATCATTACTGAGTGTGCGGTAGAAGTAGACGGTGGGATAGTTAGAGAGGATACCGGCAAGCTGTCTAAGGAGACGAAAGATTTGATTAAGAAACGCCAGAGTACGAAAGCTTCCAATCCAACAGACCAGATCGAATTGGCCGAGATATCAAAGCTAATCAATAAGCGCAAGGTGGCCGATATAATAAAGTATAACATGGAGAAAATTGAGCATGCTGTAAAGAATGAGGGAAGCCTTAAAGCCGTAAAGAAGAAATTGGGCATAGGCAAAAACCAGATGTATGCGATAAGGGACAAGGCGGGCAACGTCATCACGAATATGGACAAGATATTCAAAGTAGCCGGGGAGTTCTATACAGATCTCTACAGTAGTCAAAGCAGTCAGAACCGTAACGAGATTAGCGGCAGAAAAAACAGTCAGACGTTCCACCAGTGACGAAGGACGAGCTCAAGAAAGCATTAGCAACTATGAAAAGGAGGAAATCGGCTGGAGAGGATCAGATAACTACAGATTTGCTAAAGGACGGGGGGGATATCGTGCTATAAAAACTGGCCACCCTGTATACGCAGTGTCTGTTGTCATTGACGGTACCGGAACCATGGATGAATGCACACATTATCCTCATTCTTAAGAAAGGGAGCTCTAACGACCTTATACGTAACAGACAGTAGGCTGATTGGTCTGTAATTTTTAAGGTATTTACTAAGGTAATCGCTAATAGAATCAGGACAACCTTAGGCTCAATCAAGCAAAGGATCAAGCAGGTTTTCGGAAACGGTACTGTACTATCGATCATATCCATACCATCAATCAGGTGATAGAAAATTGCTCGGAATATAACTAGTTCTATACATAGCATTCATTGATTACGAAAAAGCATTTGACTCAGTTGAAACAGCGTCGGTGATGCAGGCATTGCGAAATCGGGGGGTAGACGAGCCTTACGTGAAAGTTCTGGAAGATATATATACAGTGGCTGCACAGCAACCATAGTTCTGCATAAAGAAAGTGACAAAAGTCCCATAAAGAAAGGTGTTAGGCAAGGAGATACAATCTCCCTAGTACTATTCATGGCTTGCTTAAAGGAAGTATTCAGACTTGGAATGGGAGCAGTTAGGGATAAGGGTAGAAGGAGAATACCTCAGTAATCAGCGATTTGCTATTGACATTGCCTTGCTAAACAACTCAGTGGATGAACTGCAAATAATGATCGATGACCTAGACAGGAAAAGTAGGAAGGTAGGGTTGAAAATCAATATGCAGAAGACTAAGGGGATGTTGAACCGCCTCGGGAAGGAACAGCAGTTTACATTAGGTAACGAAGTACTGGAAGTAGTAGGCGAATGTCTACTTATGACAGGTAGTAACCGCAGATCCGGACCATGAAAAGGAAATAACAAGAATAAGATTGGGATGGAGCAAATTTGGCAAGCACTCGCAGATTATGACTAGCAGCTTAGCGGTATCGCTGAAGAGGAAAGTATACAACAGTTGCATCTTACCTGTACTCGCCTATGGGGCTGAAACGTGGAGGCTAACTAAGAGAGTTCTACTTAAGTTGAGGACAACCCAGAGGGCTGTGGAACGAAAAATGGTAGGGGTAACATTAAGAGATAGGAATCGCGCAGATTGGGTCAGAGAAATACCTCAAGTTACCGACATTCTAGTGGAAATTAAGAAGAAGAAATGGGCATGGACTGGACATGTAGGGTGAAGAGAGGATAACCGATGGTCGCTTAGGGTAACAAACTGGATTCCAAGGGAAGGAAAGCGTAGCAGGGGGCGGCAGAAGGTTAGGTGGGCGGATGAGGTTAAGAAGTTCGCAGGGGTCAAGTGGATGCAGCTAGCACAAAACCGGGTTAGGTGGAGAAATATGGGAGAGGCCTTCGCCCTGCAGTGAGTATAGTCAGGCTGATGATAATGATGATAATAATGATGTTAGGAAGATAGTGGGAGACCGGAAAGCGTGGCGTGATATGGTCCATAAGGTCACGAAGAGTCGGACACGACTGAACGACTGAACTGAATAGAAAATCTCCTCGGCTTCCACGTCGAGCGCGTCTAGGTTCAACGGCGTTCTATA
Organism: Amblyomma maculatum; assembly: GCA_023969395.1. Classification (NCBI taxonomy): domain Eukaryota; kingdom Metazoa; phylum Arthropoda; class Arachnida; order Ixodida; family Ixodidae; genus Amblyomma; species Amblyomma maculatum. The sequence continues at coordinate 10,698 of JAJIZL010038861.1, forward strand.
ATTCGTTTACAGCCGCCCGGCTGCGTTGGAACGCAGGCAGATGGGTGACGTCACATCCTTGACGTCACCCTAATTGAGTGACTTGACTATTGTAGTCTGGTACTTTCAAACTGCGCGCCAATCGCAGTATCTTACACTCGCGGTATCTCGCTATCATCCTTACGGCAGACAATCAGGAAATAATATCCGCAATATTCCTTCAGTCCTACGAAAGGCATTTCTGGTGCAGTAATGCCGAATTGCAGAATATTTATCGTATGAAGATGTCTCTTCCTATAAACTCTGATTAGGGAAATTTGCTACTCATCTGATTACACCGCTGAAACCGCGTCCCGAAAGCGCCATAAGAGGCATTCGCCGATGGCTGAAAGTGAAAGAGTAATTCACATCCTACACCCGATAGATAGGGCAAATAAATGTCACTAGTCCGAGATCCCAAATTGAAGAGCACAAAAATATTGTTAGTAGTATTGCTATTTCCGGGCACTTAGCCAAGATTGCAGGAAAAGGGTAAACAGCAGTACCGTAGAAATGTTTGTACCATAATATATACCTTCATTGTGTTTGTCTGAAAAAGTAATATTTCTTAGATGTACAGGAACTATCAAGATTTTCCCACGTGCTCCTTTCTGCATTTTTAGTAGCATTAAGCCTCAAATTTCATTTCGGTTTTCCATCATTTTTATCGCTTTTACTCGAAGTCTTGGCTGGTACTCTTCATGTTATTGTTTTTGTTGTAGTGTTTGTCCCGGCACTGTACAGCATGTTCTTATCACATATAACCTTTGATCTTTTATCATTTCATTTCTCACGCGACAACACTGTTTCCAGCGATCGGGCAGCGTCGCCTTCGCTCTATCCCTTTATCATGTTCATATACCTCGTCTTGGTGGCTGTACAGCAACCATACTTCTGCATACAGAGAGGGATAAAATTCCAATTGAGTAAGTTGATAGGCAAGGAGACAAATGACCCCAGTGCTATGGAATGGCAACAGTTAGGTGTCAGGATCGATGCAGAATATCTCAATAATCTTCGATTCGCTTATGACATTGCCTTCTCAAGTAACTCAGGGGACCAACTGCAACTAATGATAAATTATCTAGACAGAAAAAGCAGAAAGGTAGGCATAAAGATTATTAGCAGGACTAAGAGGATGCTGAACAGCCTCGGAAAAGAACAGCAGATTAAAATTGGCAGCGAATCATAGGAAGTGGTGGGCGAATATTTCTACTTAGGTATTGACTACAGATCCACAGCACTAAAACGAAATAACTAAGAGATTAAGATATTAGTGGAAGGTACTCAAACGTGATGACTAGCAGCTTACAGTATCACTCAAGAGGAAGTGTATAACAGTTGCATCGTACTGGCACTTACCTATGGGGCTGAAACATAGAGGTTAAAGAAAAGGGTTTCACATAATGGGAAATGGTAGGCGGAAGTGTTCAGAGTGAGCCACAGAAATAACTCAAGTTACTGATATGGTAGTCGAAATAAGATAAAATGGGCAGGTGGCTATAGGACATGTATTTCGAAGAGAAGACAACCGATGGTCTCTAAGATGGTCTCTGGTCTCTAATCAATTGTATTCAAAGGAAGGTAAGCGTAGCAGGGGGCAGCAAAAAATTAGGTGAGTAGATAATATTAAGAAATTAGAAGGGGTCAAGTAGATGCAGCTAGCACAGGACCAGGTTAATTGGAGGAAAATTGGAGAGGCCTTCGCCCTGCAGTGGGTATAGTCAGGATGATGATGATGATCATGATGATAACGATATACATTGCGCTGCGAAATAAAATTTCAGTTACCGCCTGTGTGCATCTTTCCTGTGGTTTGTTTCCGTGTTGTTCCGTGCGCTATGTTTAAGAACAAATAACTGGTCTACTACTTGAATTTGAATTATCGGTGAACAGCTATGATCGTACTCTACTCGCAAGAAAAATGCACGCTGCTATAAACCAGACTGAAACTATTCTGAAAGTTGTGGTATTTCGCGTTTTAACCACTTTACCACTCCCCCGATGACTGAGAACAAACTGATAACTCAAAAAATTTACGCCTCCCAGGGCAGGCAAGTGGTGTGACAAAATCTGATATTGGCTGTTTTGTCCATCGCGTAGCTTAGAATTGCGTTCGACGAACAAGTATCCTTGTTTTTCTGCTGACATTGTAAAAATACGATACAACGCTTAAATGGTCTTTCCTCCGGCTGCTTTGAAACGAGTTGACACTGGACAATGAATGCAAAGAAAAATAGGACAACAAATGTCATGGACAATTTTACCCCTGGATTAACCGCATTTATCCGAGCTTAAATTAACCTCCTCCTTTCAAGCGAAAGGATGTAATATTAGGCTATCAAGAACCAATAGAGACTATCAAGTTCACGCAATGCTTGACATATCTTTGATAGGTCAATAAAGATTATTTTTTTATTCATTCCCCATCACTTCTGCTCATAGGAATTCTGGCAGTTTTCGGTCATAAAAAGGAATCACGGATAAATGCCCCAGTATTCTTTGAAGGGCTGGCTCGATGAAAAAACTTTCCTATATGAGCTACCTATTTTCTGAGCAACTTATAACTAAAGCATCAACGATCAGTCATGCTGATATATTTGTTTACCAAATTGTTGCCTGATTTCTAAGCCCTTCGTCTGCGCCAGTAGTATAGCCCTTCTGCAGTTAGAATCAGCTATAATAACAAGAGCTGCAAAATGGCGCCAGAAACAGTCTACACATGGAACCGGAAGGCGATGTATTGAATTGCCGTCCATTTTGTATATGTTAATGCTTTAGTCCTCAGCTACTGCTCTGTTTACCGTTGATGTGCCCCGTCCTCGTCCTCAATCAGAGATCTTTCCCATCATTATGAATTTTTCAAGCTCAGTCCTGATTCTACTGCTCAGCCACACGGTGATCGCTGATAACCTCCATCGCACACAAGGTATCCGACTGTAGCCAGTACTGACTCCGTTAACGAAGTAAACATAGAAAATATCAACGAAACATTTAACATATTTGAGTAACCTGGGTTCCTAAACCAGAAGCGTACTGCCCCACAAAGAAATATAACAGCGTCCGCTTTCACAAGCTGTTATCAGTACAGCTGCAGATGTGACTTAGAGTTCCCAAGATACGGGTTGGTTCGAAAATGTATTTGCACTCCCTTGTCATGAAACTCGCTATATTAGGTGACCAGACGTGATTTTTGTCTACAGTTCTAAATCTTTCTGAACCTACTGTTTACAGATATAATGCAGCAGCTGCTATCGCGTCACTCAAGGCTAGTGGGAATTTACAACTGAAGCTTCAACATTTAGCAAGGTATCCTTAAACTAAAGTGGACAGTAGGCGTTATATAATGTAAATATGGAAAACACGAAGCAAAATTATAAGAAATATTATTAAGCTATCCGATAAAATAAGAGAAAACGTTTTCAGCGGGCTTATCATAACTGAAGTTTTTTTGTTTGAAAAGTGAGAATTTTACCAAACAATACATACCAAACAGTTTTTGAGGCCTCTTCCATTTTGTTAGGTATTCTATTATGAACCTGATTTGGTAATATTCAAGCTGCAGTCTCAAAAACAGAGGGTGATGTTTGACACACAAGAACACAAGTCACAAGAAACCATCACTGCGCTGAACAACTTCGATCGCACACAAATATATAGAAAATATAAGCACTTACCTACTCTGATCGCATAATTTGTGGTTTTTACCACCGTCGGCACGGAAGGATCTGCATTAAAATGAAAAATAAAATTGGTTGGTTTGGTTTGTGGGGTTTAACGTCCCAAAGCAACTCAGGCTATGAGAGACGCCGTAGTGGAGGACTCCGGAAATTTCGACCACCTGGGGTTCTTTAACGTGCACTGACATGTTTCAGATGGTTTTGCATACCGTTAATATTATATCAACTTCACAGGGGTGCTGGTGGTAGTGGTAAAAGCTTTAATTTTCAACAGGTACAGGATATGCGTCAACCTATCCGCCTACACGACGGCCTGAAGTCCTTAAACCTGGGCGGCGTGTTCGGCCAGTCGGATTACACCTAGCTGAGTCTCAGGATGTGAGCTCAACAGTAGAGTCTCCCAAAATTGTTTCATTTTGTCTGTTTTCTTTATACTTTTTTTATTTCTGGACACGCCCATATATGTACCAGATCCACCTTATCCTGACAGTTTGCACCTATCTGAGATTTGCTCCGGGTACCACTGACCTAAAGTAGCTGGGTTCGGTAAAGTTCTTGTTTTTAAGTGCCTCCAAATACTTTCTTGGACCTTATTTAGTGTCCTATCTGCCGGTGAGTATTTTAACCTGTTAGAGTCGATAGTGCTCTGTAATCTCTTTGTAGCTTACTAGCCTGTCCCTGCTAAGAGTGTACTGAGGATAAGAGCCTACCTGGAAGGCGAGACCACAGGCAAGCTTATGAGCTCAATCATTTCCCGAAATCTGAGAGTGGGCTGGTGGCCATATTAGCCGGATTATACTGTCATCCTGAAGAGTTCTCATTATCCTCTTTGCCTGTGGAGAGACCCTTCCCCTGAGAAAATAGCATATGGCTGTTTTGGAATCATAATTGTAGTAGCCAGTGTCCCTGCTATGGTAAGGGCAATCGTCACCTCTTCAGCCGTGTGGGCTAAACTCGTTCCAACTGAGCCGCTTATTCTTTGATTTTGTTCATCTGACACTACGGCAACCATAATATGCCAGTCTCCCTTGATATATCTTCTGCAGCGTTTCCGCCCTTTTCTTCCTTCTTCCCTAGTGATGCTCTGGATGCATTATTCGTGGCAGCGGGGGGATTTTTAGTCGCTTCCTGACTTCCATCGGGACATAGGGAGAAGAAATTTGTTAATCTGTAACGCGAGCACACCGAACTTAAAGGCACGTAACGATCGCCCCACTGACACCTAGCTTCACGAACGCTGGTTTGTTGTGAACCGTCTTCAAAAAGAAAATCGTATCCATTGCTTATAAACTGGCGGTCACGCTTTTAATCTCGCTCTGTCCGACTTACCCTGGTTTCAGCATTTAGTGCATGTTAGGACAACGACCCCAAAACAGAGGAGCAGGATGAGTAGAAGGACGAAGCAAATGATGTAATACGCCGTCCTGTTCCTGCATAAAAATACGGCACACATTGCTGAAAATTTGTGGCGTGGTACTGTCACGCACATATAATGAACAATCTCAACAGGAGCCCTGTGTCATTTATCGGCAGCGAAACGTTTCGGGTAGAATCGAAGGCCATCACAGTGCAAACGTAGAGTAAGACTGAACCCATGTTGTCAAAGCAAACTTCAAACTTCATACTCGGAAATACCCATTTTAAGGGCGCTCCATATAAACACCAATCGCCTATTTATTTCGCCTCAGCCCATATCTTGCTTATACTTCTGTTTTTCATCAGCTGCGACAAACCTCTAACTTCAACATTGATCACAAAACACGTATGATACAAACGCATTGCGAAATCATGATCAAGGACGTCATTGCAGGCGCTTTGGATGTAAGCGTATTTAACACATTAGCTTCTCGGCCTAGCCATGGCAAAAGAGCTCTGCGCTCATAGCAAGCGCAGCCACCGCATAGCTCAGAGGTGTGCTGCAATTTAGTTAGATGGAAACTGTGTTAGCGTGGCTGAGATTGCATCCGCTACCTAAGCAGATGTTTGCCCAAAATACAGAACTGCCAGGTAAGTCTTTTAAAGAAATTCCGCGATTGCTTCAGTTTCTTCTGTCTGTTATCAAATTTCACATGTTGTTCCGTGATTCATTTCTTTTACTTTTCTCTATATTTATTTTCACAATGCCCGTATTTCTTCGCTTACACCTCTCTGCTGTTGAAGATGAACTTCATGCATATTTTTATTTACCAGATATATATTTTAAGTGCATTCTATACGGGCGTGCATCAAGAGCACTCTAGTTGGCCCTTATGCGTCATGACACTACAGGACTCCCTCGATCTTTTTTTTCATAATTTATCCAGTTATGTTCTTTTAGTGGATGTTTGAGATCAGTTTTGGAAAGCCATACATTACCGGCCCTCTCAAGCAGGCCGCCGATCCCTTCCCCTGCTGGCTCCTCCGCGGCGCCTACAGGCTAAAGATCACGTGAACAGTCTGCTTCCTTCCCTCTCTTTTCTACTTCGGTGGCGGTTCACTCTGGTTTTGGCATTGAGTTACTGTATGTGCAGTGAGGGGTCGACATGCGAGTGGGCAGCCCTGAGAGTACAAATAAGATGAGCCGACCGAGCGTACACGTCCACAGTTCACTGGAAAAGTTAATCCTCCAGTGGCGTTTGGCTGTGAGAGCAGAGGCGCCCCTTAGAAACGCACATTTTGGCGCACCACCATGGGTGACTACTCGAATTTCAGCTGAGATTGCTAGCTCTTCGTGAATATGAGGAGCCCGCCCTGCCGATTGTGTGACCTAATGATGACCTATGTCTCCGGCCAAGCGACTAGCCCTTCGGATACGTTGAGAGGTCTATCGAACATCTTGAACGATGCTTCTGGTGCAGCTACCGCCTGAGACTCCACGCCTGGAATTTCCAGTAAACACACTGAGCCAGAAATGTAAAACGCTGTATGTAGCTAGAGAAGTTCCGTTCTCTTGAACGTGTCCCCTAGCGCACGCTCACCAATACGGCTTGCGCTAATAAGTTTGCACCGGGAGATACCGGCCCGCACCCGATGCTCACGCCCAGTGGTTGTCCGGTTCAGCCACTGCGCCCTGTTTCAGATGCGGCAGCTAATGCGGTTCTCCAAACGCTCTCTAAAAGAGTCAAACCTGCATCACTCGTAAAGCTCTAGCCAGTCGGCGGCGGCTGCTCCCTCTATTCGCCCACTAAGCACGCAGATTAATCAGATCGTTACGCTGCGTCCACTGCCGCAAATGTGGCTAGCACGCTGCGCCATTTGATGAATGGGAAGGCAGCGCAGGCAGCATCGGAAGGACCCCAACTGCTTCAGACGCTACTGCCCTCAGCAAAACCTTTATTCCCCCTACCCGTTGTCAGCATGGCCGGGAGGCCTTCACTACGGCGTCTCTAATAGCCTTAATCACTTTGCGACGTTAAACCCTACAAGCCAGGCCACACCATCGGCCCCGATTTAACAACGTCTGCAACTACAGCATGTGCAACAAGCGAGATTGCCGAAGCGCCGGGGTGGCGCAGTGGTTACGGCGCTCGACTACTGTTCCCAAGGACGCGGGATCGAATCCCGGCCTCGGCGGCAGCTTTTCGATGGAGGCGGAAAGCAAGGCGCCCGTGTGCTGTGCGATGTCAGTGCACGTTAAAGAACCCCAGGTGGTCGAAATTTCTGGAGTCCTCCACTACGGCGTCTCTCATAGCCTGAGTCGTTTTGGGACGTTAAACCCCACAAACCAAACCAAACCGAAGCGCACGCAGTGTGTTCGACATAGAGGTCAAAATGGAAAGACCTGGAATTATACAAATATTGTAAAATCAAGTAAGCATAGTTAACGAATCGTAACCAGATTGTCAAAACGGATGTTCATGCATCTGGGTCACTAGCAGTGCATTCGGGAGTTACGCTGTGTTCTGTTGTGGCACTGTTGTTATTTTGGTGTGTATTAATGACATCTCAGCTGTCATGCAACCAAATGTACAGCTAAAGCTATTAGCAGATGAGTGTTTATTTATTCTATAATAAGAAATACTAACGACCAGCTTAGAATTAACAATTGTTTGTAGGCATTGAGCGAGTGGTGCGAAAAATTCAACACGGCAATATATTATTCGAAATCAACATACACGTACATTGCAACAAATAAGTATTTTCTTCATTCCCATGCATCTTTGGTGTGACAATTGTCCCACCAGATACTTAAACTGGGATACATTTACGAAACACTTAAGTGTTTCATAAATGTATCCCAGTTTAAGTATCTGGAAATGACAATAACAAAATATATAAATTGGGGCACACATATAAAAGAGGTATGATCTAAAGCATACCACAGGTTATGTTTCCTGAGAAGCCAATTGGAGCATGCTACACGGGATGTAAAATTAATTGCATATAAAGCTATATCAATCAAGTCATTTAGCATGCGTGAGTAGTATTGAGATTTAATCAGACTTTTCTAAAGAAACAATTAGAAAAGTTCAGAGGTACGCAGTACACTTTAATTGTGGCCAATATCGATAAGGACAGACTCATTTGGCGATATGCTATCTTCCTGTAACCAGGATTTATTAGATACACGTAGACAAATAAATCGGCTGAAGCTTTTAGTCCAGATCCTCCCAGGACAGGTAAATATTCAGAAGGAAACATGCATACAAGCACCAGGAAAACCGACTTCTAGAACAAATCATTGATAATTCAGCCGTAGTACGCCCGTAGTGAAGCTCGCAGACATTCATCTTCCCCCATTTAATATAAATGTGGAATGGCTTGACAATGAGTGTGGTGGAACAGAATGACCTACATGAATTCGTACTATCTCTGGATAACCATCTGCTTGAAAGTGCCAATTTAAGCTTGACTAAATGTACTGTTTGATGCTGATGTATTCAGTGCTTGTAAATAATGCTGCTTTTGTAGGAAATGTTTCATACCTTCTCTGTATTGTTAAACAAATAAACTAAAACTTCCCCACTTCCACTTAGCAAAAGGTGTTCCAGTTGGAGCGCTTCTCTGGCCCACGGACCGGAGTGCCGATACGGACATGTCAATTTCACTACAGCCACTAACGACATACACAGTCTACAGCGACGAAGGGCCAATGACTTCCTGCCGGCCTTGCACCGGTATGAGCTACGAGTGACATGAGCGAGAGCGAGATTGAGACGAGTTCAAGCATCCGGTGGTACCAGTTGATGGGCCACAAAGCGAGCACTAGAATTTCCGACGGTTGATCAAGGAGGATTTCCTTCACGACTACAAGAAGCGAATGCGGCGATATGTTAGGGCCCTGCCGGGGTAGTGTGCAGTGGTAAGACGCCCGACTACTGTGCCGGAGTACCCGGGCTCGAACCCCACCGCGGCGGCTGCGTTTCGATGGAGGCGAAACGAAGAGGCGTCCGTGTGCTGTGCGATTTCAGCGCACGTTAAAGAACCCCAGGTGGTCGAAATTACTCCGATGCCCTCCACTACGGTTCTCCTTTCTGTATTTCCACTTTCACTACCACCTTCCTCTTTTCCCTTACGGCGCGGTTCAGGCGTCCACAGAAAGAAGTGTGACCTATACTGCGCCTTTCCTTTCCTGTGACCCAATTATTATTATTATGATATATTTTGGGCTGCAGACACAGGCACCCGATGAATAGTTTGTGGAGTTGGTACGAGTGACATGAGAATTATACCAGTACGCCGACCCTGAAGCACCGCATTTGGAGCGAGTTGAACGCCTCCTCCGCTGGTTTCACCTCACATTTCCCTCTACTTGACTACCTGCCGACGCACTGACCTACACAAGTCTGCTATTTAAGCACGCCGTGTCCAGGCCCAGATTTGTGCGGCTCATAAATACGAACCCTGCTGCCGGCTCGCTAGACGCTAGATTCGAGGTGTGCCTGGAGCGGCGACCTTACTATAGGGATGAGCCTACTCCTGCGGAAATTTCGCGAGCAAGCTATTGCTGCTCGAGATATCGAATTGCGCCCTGGTTCTTTACGAGTTCGGGCTGTATAGCGCTAATGTTAACCCCTGTGAAATCAGCAGGGTTCAGCAGGAAAAGTCTATCTTTACTCAGAAAGCACTACAGGAGCTCTGTAAGTGACCAGAAGCGAGCTACCAGATGGTTGCTTGCCTCTGAAAATCTCCGACAGTCGCAACAAGCATAATAATATAATCAGTGGAAGCACTCGCAGAGATAAGAAAACTTCGCAACTCCATACCATTCATGTCTGCATTCAAGGTAAGAGGACCAAATAAAACGCCAACGCCTTTTGTTGACCTTACGATAGCGAGGATTAATTTTAAGATGTTGCTGGACACGAGTGCAAGCGTGTCGCTTATTGGAGATGAGGTCCTTTCCTAGCTCCGACGGCGGTCCGCTCCGATGCGACAGCGAAAGATTCAACTCCTCCTCGCTAGCGGAGAGGTAAGCTCCTGTGGTGACGTTTTTTTCACCTGTCTGACCTGACAGTAGCAAATATCTTACGCCCAGAGTAACTGAAGAAAACCGCACTGGTGGTAATTATCGCCAATGGTGGTATCGGGAGAGGCCGTACGCCCAGCCAAGGCAATTCACAAACCCGCCAGGTTAAACTACATTGTAGTTACCGAGCACGGCTGACCCACCCGTTGATGGGCGGAACTCCGATGAGCCTGCTTGCCGATTCGGGATGCGGGCCGTCTGTCTCAGTGCTCCCTCTCCGAAGTTGGATGATAAAATGCATGCAAGCCCGGCCACTGCTGTTAGAGAGAGTGGGTTGTACGTGGAAGCTGCGGAGTTCGGTAAGCGCGGCCTGTCAGCACGGTTTTGCTCTGTAGAGCGACAACGTGACCGACTCTTGTCATTGTAAGGGACCTCTGACGAGATCTGCCCAGGCCAGCCGGGATGCATCACTTCAGTGCAGCACCACGTTAGAACGGGTGACGTACTGCCTTGAGAATGTATTCCCAAGGCCCTTCACCGCTGCTTAAAAGCGATCATTGAGGCACTCCAGAAGTTGCTGGAAGTTGTCCTCATAAGCCCTTCTGAGAGTCTCTGTAGATTCCCAGCGGTGTTTGAGGTGCTTATGCCAAAGAAAGACCTTTCTTGCCGTGTGTGAGTGCACCATAGGCAGCTGAATAAGGTCGCAGAAAAAGAAGCGCACCCTCGCGGTAACTAACTTCTCGATTAATGACGCAATAATGGGATCCTGGAGATCGAAATACGACAGGGCGACGAGTATAAAACAGCATTATAAATGAATGCCGTTTGGTTTCCTGGTGCTCCGAAAATATTTCAGACGCTGACGGACTGTGGAGTCGGTAATGCCGGATAGCATCATGCCCTCGCCTACATGGGTGACGTGATCGTCTATTGCCACACACTCGACGAGCACCTCGATCTCATGAGAGATGTACCAGTAAAGCTCTGGGCCGCTGGCCTGACGCTCAATCCGCTAAGGCGCAATATGCCAAGCTCAAGAGAGTTAGCTCGGATATCGATAGTATGGGGACAGTTAATAGTATCGCAAGAGACGTGAGTGTGAAAATCCTCTTTTCGGCGCCTTGTAAGCTGTTGCGTTTGTGCGCGCTAACTAAAAATGATTCAAGGAAAAAGGCAAGCTGTGGGGTAAACCACAACATTAGGTGTGTGTCCTTTAGAATGGGAGTACGGTATGAAGTCCCACTCAATAGCGGCTCAGTTTATGTGGGAAAAACGGGAAGCTGCATTAATGAGCGTCTACAAGAAGAGAATAATTCGCTGGGCTCTCACAGCGGCATGCATTAGCCAAAACACTGTCTTTCGTGTGACAAGAAATGCACGCCACTCTTGAAGCGTACAAAGATAATCAGAGGGACAAAAGATCAAAAAGCACGTGAAGTCTTCGAAGCCTGGCAGATTGATAGAAATGGCCCGAGAAGTGTGTCAGCGAGGCTTCGATCTATCTGTATAAGAATGAACTGAAGTTCCTGAACTCGATTGGATAGCGTATGCTTGTCGCGCATGCGCAATGTGATTGACGGAAGGAAGATGTGTCTCAATAAAGTTGTAAGCCTGCGCTCGTCCGGTCCACTTCTTCCCTGAGTATCGTCATTTACGTAGATTCAGTTCGAAGTTCATGCATCCTGATGTTACGGGTATAAGAATGGCGTCAGCTAAAAACTCCTTGATCTTCAACGAAGGTTCTAAGGGCGACTACTCCTGTCTTAAAGCTGAATTGGGATGCTTCATATTCTAATTCGTTTTAAGTTATTCAGCAACATAATTTCAATATCTTTATGGTAACCAGCTAATGTGCAGGTCAAATGCGGACTTCAGATACGTTAAAATATTTTATTACAAGACACGTGCTGAACTAAACCTACCTAACTTCTATGACCTAATGAAAGGTCATTATCCTTCCGAATTTCGTAAGCTGCAATGTCGTTGAAAACATGGAACGGTAAAACGACGTTATTCAGTTGGCTTTCAAGTGCTGTATACTTTAGCGGCGCGGGGTATGGTGGCCAAAACACCTAGACTACTTCCTCAGATCTACGCTATCAAACACATAAATAGGAACTGTATATAATGCATAAAAATGACATGAGTATTGTGTTGTGTTGGGGTTTTTGGCACATAGGCAACTAAGGCCATCATGCGCCAAACAACAGGTTGCTGAGCTTCTTTATGAGTGAAAATGAAAAGTTTTTAGAAAATTACAGCTTATTTAGAGTCCCTAACTCTTTAAGAAAACTAAAAACAAATGAAATTTAAACAAGTGGGTTTTCTCCTAATAGTAAACAGGGGTGGAATGGGATGCGTGCATTATAGGGAGTCATTTTTCAAGCTTCCAACGCGTGTAAGCTAACCTAATTAGAGTTCACATGACTTTTTTTAAGTTGCATGTTTTGAACTCTGTTACCGATTAAAATAAATTAAAATTCCGAATAATGTTCAGCGCCGGCGGCAAGTTCTTTCACAATACGAATTCTTTAAAAGCCAAAATTAAGAAGTTTATTACTCTGGCATAGATTACTGTCTAATCTGTGGACTGCATAGCATACATTTGCATTTGATTTGCAGGACACTTGCCCCGACTGTACTTAATTAAGGATCACGTACGGGATCTACAAATAAAAGCTGTGTCGGTTACTCTGAAACCTCCTGTATGAAACACAGCGTACACACCTGCTGCACTTTGCTTGCACTGAATGATAATGAACCGTGCGCTGAAGGCACAGTTTCCCCCACACCTAACAAAGCCCTCATCAGTGTGGTACAGGCTACTAGACATTCAGGAGGAAAGCAATTCAGCAGTTTCAATTCAAGACCAGATTTGTGTGCTGGGCACCATGCCTGTCGACAGATGCAAGCCAAATTTCTCTGTGAAAAGGGAGGCATTGCTACTCTACAGAGGAATACCTCTGCTTTCCTAAGTGAAAACAAAACGCGAAGTTCACCACAGCTGTTCACTTCAAGATTAAGAGAAATATTTTATACGTACTAGATGCTGCGCCTTTAGAATCGGAGCTTTCTTCGGCGCCTGTTGAAAGAAATATACGAATACGTAATATTAATAAATTAATGAGGTAAGCAGTAATAGACGGCATTTCGCAGAATGACATGGATATAAGGCCATAGAAAACGTACTACAAAGCACTAAACCTGATATTCATTATTTAATTGCAGGTGAGAACAATTGTTTACATCGCTGACAATCAAAGTGAAATTCTGAAACCATAATTGGTCTGCAATTTCTTTTGTTTTTAGATTTTGCTTACATGAGCTACCCAATGCGAGCAGCCAGGAACCTACCCGTCACATAATTTATACATTGTACTGTTGTATGTTGAACTACCATCCAAATCTGCTTCCCGTGTCTTATTTACGGGACCTTTCCTATTAATCTCATTGTTATGTTAGTGCAAAAGGTACAGTGTGACTCGATGATAAGGTAGTTTTTTTTTTCAGTACAACAGGCCGTCACAAAAAGTTATGAAAAATACTGCCCACACACTTTCCTAACAATTTCAGGCTGCTTCCTCAAAGCACTATAAATATGTTATACCCTGTATTAGTGATGAATAGAGCGTGTGTACTGCTTATGTGCATAGGCTCAAATTTTTGCTTTCCAACAACCAAAGTAGTTCAGATCATAGAAGCATTCTAAAGTCATACAGAAAATAGTATTATCCAATTCAGTCGTATCCACTGGCTTGTGTGTAGCTGCCACAGCGGCGCCGAATAAGAAAAAAAGACATTGTTATCAACCGAACGTTGCGGAGTTTCTTGGATTTCATTTCCACTTGCGTTAGGCGATGAAAATGCGGCCTCAGCGACAAGCATAACTAATTAAACCATGCGTTGACGAATACATACCCAGACTTTCGGTTCGAAGGCCGGTCACGAAGTTATGAGTGCGAGGCTACAGTCAACCATAACATTCTTTTTATGCCCTGAGGCAATAAAAACCAGGAAAAAAATTTAGCGGTCACTTTGGACCACTGAAGTGCGATGAGGCGAAAGCCCTTATAGTACGGTGGATCGTAGCTCTCCACTACGGCATCTCTATCTCCCTCGCCTTTCATTCCTACCTCCCTTGATTCCTTTAAGGCGTGGTACATGTGTCTGCCGAGAAATGCGACGAGTACTGCGCCTTTTGTATGCTGTAAATCAATTTGAACTGCCGCTGATGCCTGGTGTACTAACGGCTGCTAGACATCTGGGTCTCCTTTGTGCTGTGTGGTACGGCGTTCGAGGAAGCGGCAAATGAAAGGCGCCACACGGACGCTTTTACCGGAGGGCAGGATCAGCTTCGTCTGTGCACGAGTCGCCTGCTGACGTCATGACCAGCATGACGGTACATGACGCGCCCCATGTCAAACACAACTAGCATTCCACTGAACGCATCAATGTTCATCAGCGTTCTATAATTCGTTTACAGGAAATTAAAGACGCATTATCTGTCACTCAAGGAATACCGCTATTCTGGCGCAGTTAGGAAAGCGTGACGCAGTTGTAACGCGTGGCACAGTTGGCAAAGCGCTCGGCTTGGCTACAAAGGAATGGAGGTTCGATTCTCAGTGGAGACAAGGCTTACTTTTTGATTTTAGATATCGCTCTCGAAACCAGGCACCCTCGGCCGACGACTTTATCTAGGAGGCTCATTTATTGTTCGTATTGAAACTTTGATAATATATAGGCAGCAGTGGTCTAAAGTAGCTCTGAAAAAATATGTCGTAGCAGTTCTCTAAATGCTTTCTTTTTCTTTATACGTGAGCGTTTATATTAGGCATCAACAGATTTCCAACTTTTTCTCCACTGGGAATCGAACCTCCGACCCTTGGATCTCCAGCCCAGCGGTCTACCAACTGCTCCACGCCCCGACTGAAGAAATGTATTTCACTTCTAAAATTTAACCCCGTCGTCCGTTTTTAACACTTCAGGGAGGACGAACATAGAATGCACGAGCCTCCCAACGTGCTCTAGTTACCCATCACGGCTGCCTCGTCTGGAAAGAGAAGAATTAAGAGAGAAGAAAGAAAAAATTATTTGTGGTTGAACCCTGGTTAACCCTAGTTGAATTGCGATAGCAACGACGGAAGCTTCGTTTGTCTGCTACATTATTCCTTTATCTAGCCCTATCGGTGTAAGGTGCTACATTACTGGGGACACTTAAGCTCATCCTTTAAGGGTATGACGCGAAAGCGTAAGTTACCGGTTATAGTCTTCTTCTGCTCTTCCTTCTCGGCTGTTCAAGGTCAAGCGTGGCCTCCGCCGGCACCACGTGAAGGTTCTAAACCTGGCGCAGTATTGCTATCGCAATAAAAGACCCATGTCGTAGCACATATCCAGCTCCGCAGGCCGCCAGCGACCCACTAACTCCCCCACTCCATTACTTCTACGTCCATCACGATTCCTTCAGCCACAAAACACTGCTGTACAATCATAGTTGCCCCAAAGAGGCTCAGCAAATTTTAAACCAATCTCGTGTTTTTTTCTACGTGCCTCAACAAAACCATAGTTAAGTCAAGCATTACCACCGATGAACGGTGGTACTAACTATTACCAAGATAGCCACATAGCATAGGCAGAAATATGCCGGTAGTGTCAAGCGTGCGTGCACCGGAATCGGAGGTGTAATCAGTTTATAAGAAAATAAAGGCATTGTGACTGTCACATCTCCGTGGGCATGTGAAACATGCTCCAAATATTACTTTAAAAATTAGATCACAGGAAAGGAAAGGCGCATTATCTGTCACACCCGTTATATAGACACCTGAATCACACCCTAAGGGAAGGGAAGAAAGTGGAATGGAGTGAAAGTGGGAAGAGACAAAGTGGAGCCGTAGTAGACGGCTACAGAATAACGTCGACACCCTGGAACTGTAAGAAAAGTATTGCTGTAAGCGAAGAGAAGAAGGCAGTATTGATAAAAGTCGCAAAGTGCCGTAGTGGAGAGCTCAGGAGTAATTGCGACTGCCTGCAGACCTTTAACATGCACAAATATCGCACAGCTCACGGACAACACATATCCAGCACTGCAGGCAGCCAGTGCCCCACTAACAACCCCACCCCCATCAAATGTTGGTCCAGCACGATTCGGTCAGATACAAAACGCTGCTGTATAATCTAGGTGCTCTAGTGAGGCCCAGGTAATTTTCAATCATTCTGGTGTACTAGAGGGCAGCTCTTTGGAGCCCCTTCCTGCGTTTTGTATCGTCGTCGCCGTTGGCGTCGCCGTCGACCTCGTAACCAGCTTCGCCCCAGCTCAACCCCCTCTTCCTCCGTGGCACTGACCGCTAATAATAGCTGGGTAGCCACTAACCGGTAGTAACTAATAATTAACTAGTCATTAACTACTAATTAGTCATCAGGCATGACTAAATAGACATGAGTAACGACAAATGACTATGACATCACCTCACGGGGATATCATCGACCGTGATGTCCTGACTGGATATGAGGTCATCTTGATTTTCCATCCGGCCTTGTCTAATAATAAAATACAATGACGTCAAATGTGGTCATGACGTCATCACTGGTGATTACGTCACCAGGAGATACACGCATATTTCGTAGCTGACCACGCCGGGCGTTCAATCCAGGCGTCCTTGTGGTGCCTTTCATTTGGCGCTTCCTCGGACGATGACCGCCGCATCAGCATATAGTATTAGACGCTACAGCCGGCATCAGCGGCGTTCAAAATTGGTTGACAGCAAAGAAAATGCGCAGTATCTGTCAATTCTGCGCGGACACCTTAACAGAGCTGTAAAGAAAAGGAGACAGGTGGTACGTAGTAAAACAAAGAAAAAAAAAATGTGCCGTAATGGAAGGCTTTTTTTTTTGCGATTAAAGGAAGAGAAGAAATTACACGGGCCTGCTACTGGCTTTGTTGCTGAGCCACCTTCGCTGCCCTGTACGGAGATAAGAAAAAAATAGAGAAGAAATAAAAAGAAGAGGGATAGAAAGACGTGCGCCGCAACAGCCATCGTTGTTGTGCCTGTAGGAAGAAGGAAAAAAATGCACAGGCCTGCTACTGGCTCTGTAGCTGAGCCATCTCCACTGTCTCGTGCGGACAGAAGCGAGAAAGTAGAGAAGAAACAAAACGAAGAGGGAGAGAAAGACGCATGCCGCAACAGCCGTCGTCCACCACCTAAGTGGTGGCGGGTGCAATGACGACCCACCACAGATAAAAATTCTGTGACTGGCTAGCCCCCGCCACCTACCGTCCCAGCCCCGTAAGGCCAGGAACAGCCACCCCACCACCGAAACGGTAGCGTGTGCAATGACGGCATACAACAGATAAAATTGCGGTAGCAGGCTACCACCGCCGCAAGTTGCAGTGCCCTACCAGTCCTAGCTCCGTAGGGCCTGGAGGAGCCACCCCCGTCCTGTAATGAAAGGCTTCGGACGACCACAATGTTTCCTTATTGACAGTCAAGAACTGTTAGTGGAGTGCTTCTTCAAGGAATATGTGTGAAAAATTAAAACGTTTGTAATTCTACTACGTATCTTGCTCGAAATCTTTGCCTCAATCTATCGAAAAGGTTAGACAGCTGATGTGCTACGCTCATATTTCGCATTTGGAAGTAACGTAATGGTCGGCAATAATTTTCTTTCTCCTCTATTCTCCTCTCCAATAGTAGGCCTGTGCATTTTCTTTCTCTTCCCAATGTCGCAAAGACTACCACAGTTCTTTCCAAGCCATGAGCGAGACAAGCTATGCGGTTGCGTGCACAGTCTGCCTAATGCCACCGCCGCATTTCCTGTTGTAGCGCACGCTACATATACGCTACAAGAACTGTGAGGGGAGTGTTTGAAGAAAGAATATGTGGGAAAAATAAAAATTTTCTGTAATTGTACATACATGTTTTGCTCGAATTATTTGCCTATATCTATCGAACCGCTATCTATCTCGAGGCATTGCAGATGAAGCTATGTGATGTTAAGAATATAGTGAGAGACCGGAAAGCGTGGCGTGACATGGTCCATAGGGTCACGAAGAGTCGGACACGACTGAACGCCTGAACTGAACTGATCGAACCGCTGGAACAGCTGATGATCTGCGCTCAAATTTCGCATTAGGAAGTAACGTATTCATAGGAATTTTTTTTGTATGTATCACAACGAAAGTATCGTCACTTGAAGCAGTACCAGCTACGAATGGTGGCGGACAGTGGTTTTAATTACTACAAAAATGACGACATAGCATAGGAACTATGCTGGGAGAGTCTAGCGCGCGTGCTCCGGATAAGATATTTAAATCAGTTACGAGGAAAGCAAAGGCGCAGTACTCTAGCAACTCCGTGGACATCTGCACATTGGTTCACGGGAAAGTAAAGAAAACGCCGCATCTTTCACACTTGTTTTGTGAACGCATGAACCGCGTCATGATGGAAGGCAAAAAAAAAGTGAGAGTGAAAGTGAAAAGAGAGAAAGAGAAGCCATAGTGGAGACAAACGCAGTAATTTCGACCACCTAGGATTACAAGAATATCGTTGCTGTACAAAAAGAGAGAGGAAGATAGCATTGATAGAATTGTCAAAGTGCCGTAGTGAAAGACTCCGGAATAACTGCGACTACATGCCCATCTTTAACGTGCACAGACGTCGCGCAGCACACTTCGGGGGTGGACGATGCCTGTTGCGACGCGCGTCTTTCTCTCACTCTTCTTTTTCTTTATTTTCTACGTTCTGTCCGCTCTAGGCAGTGGAGGTGGCGCAACTACAGTACTAGTAGTAGGCCCGTGCATTTTTATTTCTTACTTCCTGATGTCTCCACACAACATATCCAGCACTGCAGACAGCCAGTGATCCGATAACACACCCCCTCCATTGATCGTCCATCACGATTCCATCAGCTACAAAACGTTGCTGTACAATCATAGGCGCCCAGTGAGGCTAAAAGAATTTTCAACCATTCTCATATTTCTATTTCCAGAAAAAAGACATCGTTAGGTGAAGCAGTACCACCCACGAACGGGGGGTTTTAACTACTAGCACAATAACGACCCAGAAGAGGTAGCAGTATTCTGGGAGTGTCTAGCGCGCGTTCCGCGGAACCGTAAATAATATTAGAAATAATAATAATAATAATAATAATAATAATAATAATAATAATAATAATTGGTTCACAGGAAACAAGGCCGCAGTATCTGTCTCACCTGTTCTGTGGACACATTAACCGCGCTGTAAGCTGAGGGAGGAAGGTGGAAGTGAAAGCAAAAACAGAGAAAGGGGTGCCGTAGTGGAGGGCTCCGGAGTAACATTTTTTTTAACTGATTTATTTAGAGGAAGGGAAAGGCACGGTAATCACTTGTTTTCTGTGGACACCGCAACCGCGCCGTAAGGGAAGGGAGGAAGATTGGAGTGAAAGTAGAAAGAGAGAAAGAGGAGCCGTAGTGAAGGGCTACGGAGTAATTTCGACCACCTGGGGATCTTTAACGTGCGCTGACATCGCACAGCACACGACGCCTCTTCGTTTCGCCTCCATCGAAACATTGCACGGCACACGGTCGCCAGGGTAGTGAAGGGTGGCAGTTCCTGGCCCTACGGGGCTGGAACTGGCAGGCCAACGCCGGTTGCGGAGGGGGCTAGCTTCCCTAGTGAAAAATCCTGTATCGCGACAAACGGGTTTGTAGCGGTCCTGTATTATCCCGTATAAATTTGATACCGGTGTGACCAGTCCTGTATGAAGCTTAAACGGGTTTATATCGGACAGGTCATGTCCGGTATGAATCTCAATCCGGACGGTCCAGTCCGGTATAGAGTTAATAAAGGGCATACCATTTCCGGTATGCATCTTATACATGACATCCCAATCCGGTATTGATGTGAAACAGGGCGGACCAGTCCTGTATGAAACTTAAACGGGTTTATATCGGACAGGTCATGTCCGGTATGAATCTCATTCCGGACGATCCAGTCCAGTATCGAGTTAATACAGGGCAGTCCATTTCTCGTATGCATCTTATACACGACATCCCAGTCCGGTATGGATATGAAACAGGGCGGACCAGTCCTGTATTGAGCTCATATACAGGACAGGTCATGTCCGGTTTAACAGAAACCGGACAAATCCGATATGAATGAAACTGATACGGGACAGAGTATTTCCGCTTCTCAGTACAACTCGGGCGGATCGTGAAGCTCAGCCAGGATGACCACGTCGGAATATGCCTTCACACTAAATAAGCATGAAACCATACATAATATACGTTAAAACTTTTCTGTATATGTGGAGTACGCGTTGTTTCGTACATACCTAGAAGATATGAAGCCGTGGATGTGTGCGCTAGCAAGTACATACATGCATCGCGTTTTGTTTTTGCGTGTGCAACAGTCGCTGCAGCTTGTACGATCTTGCGGTGCATCTTCCTAATCTGCGACTGAAGATCTGCCACCTTCAACGCGAAAGTGCAAGCAAGAACGTAGCGTTTCGTTAGCGCGGATAAAATACGCTCGAGAATAAATGAAACATCGCTGACCATCGAAATATGCACAGGTCAGCCGAATATCGGGAGTCGCTTCCTCGAGTGTTTACGCATGCAAAACACTTGGTCAGAAGGAAATTCATTGACGTCGTGGCTCCGCTGGCAGCAGGTGAAGCTAAAACAAGCAGTATTACAAGTGTTGGTGCACCGCATATATCTATATGTAGCAAAAATTGCATGCGTTCGAAGACGATGACAAAACGCATAAGCACTAGTAAATTGTGACATTCGGAGGTTTGTCTGCAAGAAAGCGATACATTGTAAAGATGCGGGACACGGATAACCCTTCGTGTTAGCCAGGAAAAAGGTGCAGCGTGTTTAAAGGGCGATCGTTCAATTACGACCACAAATTCTACACACTGCCAAAATACAAACTACAAAATAGCAATCTCGACTACATAAGTAGATATATAACCACCACCAACGTGTCCTGCCGTGGTGTAGTGGTTAAAGTACGTGTTTGCTGGCTTAAAAGGCCGAAGTTCGAATCACATGTGAATTTTTCTATTTTCTTTTTTTCTTTTCTTTTTTTTTCTTTTTCAAATGTAGTAGCGTTATGTATTATTCAGCCTGTATCAATTAACCAGAAACCGGACGAACGCGTCATTTCTGGAATTGATACCGGGCAGAGTATTCCGCTTCTGAACAGAAACCGGGCCGATCGACGAAGCTCAATCAGAATGACCATGCCGGACACGCCAGCGCACTAAATAAGCATGATACCAAACATGTTATACAACTGTTCTGTATATAAAGGGCGCGCTTCGTTTCCCAAATACCTCGAAAATGCGAAGCCGTCGAATTGTGCGCTAGCAAGCATATACGCGCGTCGCGTCGCTTTTGCGCGTACAACAGACGCTGCAGCTCGTACGATCTTGCGGTGCGTCTTCATATCCGCGACTGAAGATCTGCCGCCTGCAACACGAAAGTAGAAGCACGAACGTATCGTTTCGCTAGCGATGACAAAAAACTGTTCGAGAAAAAATAAACAAACATCGCTGACCATCGAAAGATGCGCAGATAGCCGCACACCGCGCGACGCGTTCTCGAATGTTTACATATTGAAACCGCTCAGTCGGAAGTGTATTCATTGGCATCGATGCTCCGCTGGTAGCACGTGAAGCTAAAACGCCCAGTATTACAAGTATTAGTGCAGCGGATATCTCTATGTAGGAAAACTTACAAGCGTTCGTAGACGATGAAAAACACATCAGCACTAGTAAATTATGATACCTCGAGGTTTGCCTTCAATAAAGCGACGCATTATAAAGATACGCCACATTTGTGAAGCCTCGTGATAGCCTGCAAAGATATTCAGCGTGTTTAAAGGGCGATCGGTGAATTACGGCCACAAATTCTACTGGCAAGAAAAATATACAAGTACGAAAGAGCAAAAGTAGCTACATATACTGAATAATAACCACTATAACCATAAGCGGCCGTAGAGTAGTGGTTAAGGTGGCCGTCTGAAGACCCTAAGGACCGAAGTTCGATTCCACATTCGGTACTAAATCTGTTTCTTATTTTTTTTTTAATTTTATATATTATTTTAAATGTAGTCGTTTTATTTTATATTGTTGCATGCTTTTTGCACCCTGGCGACGCGTTTCTTTCCGGAAACGAGGGTCATCAATCATACAGGCCATTCCCGTATCAGAGCTCCGCGCGGTTTCATTCCGGACTTTCCAGGACAGTACAGGAATTTGCTGAAATAGCCCCCAATCCTGTATCCCAGATCCTGTACAATAAACCTGTATACGGTTTCCTGTACGAATTTTATACAGGATTTTTCAGTAGGGTTGCCATAGAAATTGTATTTTTTGTCGGCCGTCATTGCACCCACCACTGCTTAGGTGTTGGACAACGACTGTTGCGGATCGAGTATTTCTCTCCCTCTCCTTTTTCTTAAGGCGAAAGCCTTTAAGGGCTTACGCTGTCGTGGACAGTCTGTCCCGCTTTTGCGGCATTCTGATTGGCCGAGGTGGGATGCATCCTTGCCATATGCAATGCCACACTTGAACGCGCGCCAAGGAACGCCACGCGACAGGAGCCATGGTGCACCGTCAAAACAGATTTGCCGGAAAAAAATTCTGATAGATACTGCACCTTTCTATTCCTGTAAACCAATTATAATTAAGGTGAAAGCCTTTGACGACTCATTCTGTCGTGGACAAAGTGTGTCCTGCTTTTGCGGCGGCTGTCGCGTTGCGTTCCTTGGCGCGCATTCAAGTGCGGAATGGCAGATGGCAGGAATGATAGACAAGATGTAATTTCTGGAGGAAAGACGCAGTATCTACACCATTTGCGCCAGGGCAGAAAAAGTCCAATAATTCCTACACAGGCGTAGTTGGTGTAGGTTAAACAAATGGCCCTACTTTCTCCGACAAGTGTGCGTTTGGATAGTACGCCATCGCTCTATCGCGTGGTGTTCCTTGGCGCGCGTTCAAGTGCGCGATTGCAGATGGCAGGAACGCTAGACAACATGGGACTTCCCAGGCTTTCGCCTTTCACTATATTAGTCACTGAAGTCCGTAGCAATGTTTTTAAATTGGCTCACAGAAAAGGAAAGGCGCAGTATCTGTCACACCTGTTTTCTGGACACCTGAACCGCGCCGTAAGGGAAGAGAGGAGGAAGAGGATGGTAGTATTGATATAATAGAGAATGTGCCGCAGTGCAGGCTCCGGATTATTTGCGACTGTCTGTGGATTTTGAAACGTACACAGAAGTCGCACAGCACACGGACGCGTTTCTGTTTCTCCGCCATCGAAACGCGGCAGATGCATTGCGCTGGCATTTAACGCTCCTCTCATCTGCGTCGATGCTAATCTCAGTGGTTGCCAGTATACATGCGCGAACTACTGGGGGTCGCAGTGTTTTACCTATTTCAAGCCACTGTCAGCAGTACATCTTGCATTGATTACATATTTCGACGGCACATCGATGTAACCATCATAACCAGACTTCAGTTGTGACATGCCGTTGCTCGTTATCCTGCGCGACAGCAAAAAACACACAAGTGGTTAAGTTTCCTCAAAAGCTATACTTCGTAAATGGCAAGCAACAAAATGTCAACACGCATGCGTTCCTGATGCCACTTGGTCTATTGTCGTCTTTATGCTTTATATACCACTATGAATTCCTATCATTAACAAATACCATCATCTCTAGTTATTATTACATAGCCTTGTAATGCTTTCGCACCATTCATTTGTTTAAAAGAAACATCAGTCGCAGTTTTCTAGTAAGTGGCTCAAAGGATAAGAAAGGCGCTGTATCTGCCAGAATTGTTCCGTGGAAGCATCAGCCGCGCCGTAAGGGGAGGGATCGGAAGGCAGTAATCAAAGTTGAAAGAGAGAAATAGGAGCCATACCGTAGGGCGACGGAGTAGTTGTGGCCACCTGAGTTGTTTTGACGTGCGCTATTATTGCAAAGCACACGGACGCCTCTCCGCTTCGCCACAATCGAAACGCAACCGCTGGTGATCGGGACCGATCCCGTGTACCCCTGCATAGTAATCGGCCATCTTAATCACCATACCACCGCGCAAGGCTCAGTTCCAGTGTCACAATTCCTTTGATAGGACATCAGAACCGGAAGTTATACAACAGCGCGCTAAGCTTTTTAGACTCACAATTGGCATCCACATTTTGTGTCGCCATTTTGACTTAACCTACTTCGCATTAGGCATTTAGTTTATGGGGTTAGCGTCCAAAAGCAACTCAGGATGACATACATTGTAGTGGAGGGTTCAAGAAATGTTGACCACCTGGGGCAGTCTAACGTAGGCGTAGCAGGAATTAGGACGCAAATTTGCCCCTTAACCAGAAGTAAATATACCACGCACGTTTAAAACGGGCTGACTGCGACCTAGCAATAGAGGGTGTTCTGGAAAATGTTTTAAACGTTTACAATGCGTTTACACAAATATGCGCACTTCCACAACTTATTGGCTTGAAGTATCTACAAGCTCTTCACCTGACAAAAGTAAATTGAAAGTCCGCTGAAGCGTTAGTACATTAAAATAATTGGCAGTCTATTCCTTGCTACGCTACATTATTCCACTACAAGAATGCATGCGTAATTATCCGTGTTCTGTTGGAATACACGAACTGTGTGGGGGTTTAACGTCCCAAAGCGACTCAGGCTATGAGAGACGCCGTAGCGGTGGACTCCTGAAATTTCGACCACCTGGGGTTCTTTAACGTGCACTGACATCGCACAGCACACGGGCGCCTTGCTGTTCGCCTCCTCCGAAAAGTGGCCGCCGAGGCCGGGATTCGAACCCGGTCCTTGGGCGCAGTAACCACTTCGCCACCCCGGAGAGGGTACAAAGTGGAGAATCCGAAGTAACTTATCACCCATATGGCGTGCTGTCACGCATGGCAATGAGTAAAGGCCTAAATTAACTGAAGACACAGTTCATACTTGTTACATCTTCGTTTCTTTCAAAGATGAAATCAACACAAGATTAACTTCTGGTAGTGGTTTAACCGACTTATTAACAGTTGCGACCCTACATATATTTGTTCATGAACACCGGCAACCATTGATTTTAGCGTCCACATCAAGCTGGTAGAGATGAAGAGGTGCGCGTCCAGTGTCCGCGCAATGCATCGGCCGCGTTTCGCTGGAGTCGCAAGGCAAATTCTTTCGTGTGCTGGCGATATCAGCGCAGGTTAAAGATAATAAAAATACCTTTAGGGCAAAGGAAAAGAATCCGTCACCTTTCGTGTGGACACCTCACCCGCTCTATAAGGGAAGGAAGGTGGAGTGACAAGGGAAAGCGAGGAAGAAGTATGATATTGAAGGTATACGGATAAGTTCGACAAACTGCGAATATTAGGCGTGCGCTGAATTCGTGCAGCATATGTATGCTTGTGCGTTTCTTCTCCATCGAAACACAGTCGCCGGCAGTTGAGATCGAACCCAGGTACACCGGAATAGTAGTCTGGCATCTTACCCACTACGACCGTACGGCACAGCCCAAGCAGTAGAAGTATGGTTTGAGGCCTCCACTATTGTTCAGTTCAGTTCAGTCGTTCAGTCATGTCCGACTCTTCGTCACCCTATGGACCATATCACGCCACGCTTACCGGTCTCTCACTATCTTCCTAACATCACATTACTTCATTTCCAGCGCCTCGAGGATGCCATTTAACCATCGCGTTCGCTGCCTACCCCTTCTCCGGTGATCCTCAACCTTTGTCAACATCAAATCTTTCTCCAGCGACTCCTCTCTTCTCATCAGATGACCAAATTAGCTGAGCTTTAACTTTAGAATTTTACCCTCCAATGAGCAGTCTGGCTTTATGGTCGACAATATCGACTGATTTGATCTTCTGGTAGTCCAAGGAACTCTCAAGAGTCTCTGCGAGCACCACAAATCAAACGCGTCAATTCTTCGGCGGTCAGCCTTCATCACAGTTCAACTCTCACATCCATACATCACAGTTGGAAATATCATAGCACGAGTTATACGGATCTTGATTGGCAGTGTTATGTCTCTGCTCTTTACTAGGCGGTCAAGGCTAGCCATGGCTCTCCCAAAAGCAGGCGTCTCCCAATTTCATGGCTGCCGTCTCCTTTCGGGGTAATCTTGGAGCCCAAGAAGAGAAAATCTGTCACAGCTTCCACTTCTTGTCCCTTGACGCCCCAGGACTTCATAGGGCAAGACGCCACGATCTTTGTCTTTTTATGTTCAGCTTAAGCCCAAACTTCTCACTTTCTTATTGCACGCGCATCAGAAGTCTCTTCAGTTCCACTTCACTTTCAGCCATTAAACTGGTATCATCTGCATATCTAAGGCTGTTGATACGTTTTCCAGCAATCTTCACTCCAGCTGAAGACTCTTCCAGACCGGCCTTCCTCATGATGCACTCTGCATATAGGTTAAATAGGCAGGGCGACAGTATGCAGCCTTGTCTCACTCCTTTCTCAATCGGAAACCAAACAGTAAGACCATGCCCCGTTCTTACTGCGGCCTACTGCCCTTCATACAGGTTCCTGAGGAGGCAGATGAGGTGAATTTGAACTCCCACCTCTTCGAGATATTGCCACAATCTACTGTGATCTACGCAGTCAAAAGCTTTCGCATAATCAATAAAGCAGAAGTAGATTGGTTTCTTGAACTCTCTTGCCTTTTCCATGATCCAGCGAAGGTTGGCAATCTAGTCTCTAGTTCGCCTGCCCTCGACTATTGTACTTCCCTCTTTAGTTTGAACCTCACCTTCCTCCCTTCCTTTAGAGCTCGGTTCAAATATCCAGAAAATCTGTGACAGATACTAAATCTTTCCATTTTTGTAAACTAAAGAGTATTTACGGTTTCGGGTCACACGCGGCAGAAATCCTAACTAGCGGTATACCCAAGATCAAACCCGACCGTCGGCGGCTGCACTTCGATAGAAGCAAAGAAGAGGCGTCCATGTGCTTTGAGAAGTCAGTGGAAATTGAAATTCCCCCTAATAGAAATTGCCTCCAAAGCCTCCTCTACAGCATTTTAACGCGGCAGCGTTAAGGAGCTCGTGTCGCAGAAAAGCCGGTGTCGTCGGCGTCGGCAGCGTTGGCCGTGAGCGATAAATCCCGGCATGCACTTCATAAATAAAAAGCAACATCCAAGATGGGCTGGGTGGGAATCGAACCAGGGTCTCCGGAGTGTGAGACGCAGACGCTACCACTCAGCCACGAGTTCGATGCTTGAAAGCGGTACAAAAGCGGTTCTAGTGAATGCGGTGTTGCCTTAGAAACGTGCCGTAGGACGTTATACTGCGGTGTATATCGGTAATTATGAGCATGTTACTTACAGAAGTCGAAGTTACACGAGTAGCGAAGTACGTTTCCGCTACATTTCTTCTACGCTCTGCGCACATGCAGAGCCATCTTGCGGCAGACACAGAAGAACCCCTCCTCGCAATGTGCGGCGCTGCCCCGACACGTGGCGCGCCACTCGCCCCGGACGTTTCGCCGTGCACCCTCACGGGTTGTAGAATCAAGCGTCTTTCCTTTCTTTAGATCACTATCTTCGCTCACCCGCTTCTCCCGGGCCGCGCGGGTACCGGTGCGAGGATGCCCCAATACCCTTGCGTTTAATAAGTTTTATCGACGAGGTGCAATAACGCTATCGCGTTCCACTTTTGAAAGCGAAGCTTAAGCGTCCTCCAAATTTTTTTCTCTTTCTACTTTCACCCCACCTTCTTCCCCTTTATTACACCGTGATTGAAGTGCCCACCGAAGAAAAACTTGGCAGATATTGCGCCTTCCCTTTCTAGGAAACCAATGATAATCGTTTAAAGCAGCAAATAAATAATCTCTTCGCTTTCACTGCAATTTACGTGATGGTATTTTTTAAAGGACCCTGAGCAAAAACAACGAGAACCTCAGAAATTTTTCTGTGCCTCACTAGGGCGCCTATGGTTGTCATGTACAGGTTTGTGAATGGAAATGTGACGCACAGGCAACGTTGAAAATGTAGCAGTTCAAACAATCCGGCAATAAAACTAGGCGTAATGACACTCACAGATGCCTAGCAGGATGGTATAACGCCGTTACGGTGACTCAGTGGTGAAGACACCCAGCTGCAGATCAATATTATCCGGTTTCGAACCCGACCGCCATCGGCTGCGTTTCGATGGAGGTGAAACGAAGATGGGTCCGCATGCTCTACGATGTGAGTGCACGTTGAAGATCGCCAGGTGATCAAAATGAATCTGCCGTCCTCCGCTAAGCGCCTCGTTCCACTTTCATTCTAGCTTCCTCTCTTCGCTTGCGGCGCGATTCAGATGTACACATTTGGTACACCCTGTTGCTATGCGATGTATTGAAGAAGGTTAAAGTCAGGAGTAACATGACATAGAAGAATGCTAGGCCTAGAGCTCAGGTGCAACAATCATGGAAAGGCAGGCCAATACTCGGTTACATCAGCTCCATCTCTGCAAAGACTGCAGAATAGGCAAGAATTATGAAAATAGAAGCCCACCACTGTAGCATCGTGGTGTAAACCTGTAAAAGGGCGACACTCTTTCCATTTTATATATCGTTATTTTGTCTGAAATTACAAAGCAATGAAAATCAGGAGACAACAGGGAAAAGGTGTATCGACACCGGACGCCCATCCATCTTTCGGAAACAAGAAGCGAGTCAGGACAGCCGCCATAATGCAGCATCCAAACCCCCTCTAACGCGGTACGCTTTATTTTAGCAGTTACATCTTTTCTTCACGGTGAGATCGATAGTGACAAAACATCGTGTTGAGCCCGCAGGGAAAGCATTTATTTTGAAAGGCTTCAACCTCCCTTGAGGCAGCGTCGAAGTAAATCCCAATCACCATTCGGGCACGCGTTCTCCCTCATCCAGGATCTGATTTCTCTCCATCTGGGGATCGAGAAAGATTTCACGAGACCAGTTGGCTCTTTCAGGATTCAGCGGCTTCCGTTAGCATGGCACCCCGATTCCCCACACTAGTGCGACGAACCTCGTCCGACGTCGGCAGTCAATGCGGCAGCAACCCAAAGACCACTTGGGTATTTCACTTGGGTATTTAGAATCGATTCGGCCACGGCGCTCCGTCAACTCATCGCGTTTCTGTCTTTTAACAGGCGGTTGCGTAGCCGCTCGGGGAACACTCAAACGCGCTGCTTCTCCTGCGTTCTGATCAGGCCAGCATCTCTTCGTGACCAGTTAAGCACCTCCACCTTTCTGCATTTCACTGTAAGACGAGCAATGTATTCTGATCAAAGGGAGAGGTAGGAAGCGACTTGCAGAAAGGAATCGCTTTGCGAGTAATAGGCAACAGCAGGAGAGTGCTCGCCCCTGCCGACAAGGCGGAGACTATGCGGCTCCTCAGGAAGGTCGCAAGGCTGCTACGATTCGCAACTCTAAGGCCGCAAAACTACCAGCGATCGCTTCGACGCGACAATAAAAACACTGGGAATGAAAACGTTAGTGGTTTGTTGCACTAGACATATCCGAAGATCGTGGTTACTACTATACCCAACAAGTGCGCTTTGCCAGTATCTATTTCATGCTAACTCCTAGTCTCGTTTACGGAAAAGGGACATTTTTTCGCTAACCATACCGAAACGCATTTATTCTCGAAGTGCACGCAGCTCGACTGAGGGCAGCCTTAGAATTATCGCACCTAATCTATGACAAAAAAAACAATAAACTTAACTACAATATAGTTTGCTAAAAAATGCGGCCTCTTACTTGCGATCCAGTTCAGTTCCTACAGATTCACTGTAAGAGATGAGGCTTCAGCAGTGGTCATGACTTGCAGTAAGCGCCAGCTGAGACGCCTCATTCCACGCAGCCGGGACATCTCGTAGAAGCCAGGGCCTCGAACACTGGAGCAGAATGGCGATAGATAGATGAGTATGGGATCCAAATCAGACATTTTGGTCCCCAAAGTCCTGCTGCTAGTGCTCGATTCAAAGTTGGACTACGTTGTAATGATGTGCCGGAGAGTGAAGCGCCAGGTATTGAAGACTGATCGCAGCACCAGACAGAGTGCAGCTCGACAGATATAATCCTGACGACTGAAACGCGGCTGCTTCTCAGCGTTCGCTCCGGTTACGATCTATGCTCTTGCTGCAGTCGCGCATGCGCGGACGCATGCCACGTGAGAAATACCTCGCGCATCTCCTGCTTTCTACTAGGGTGCCTCGATATTGCCCGCGCGCCGCCGCAGGCAACAGAGCCACCCTAGCTTTCTACGGCCTCCTCCTTAAAGT
This sequence comes from Amblyomma maculatum, assembly GCA_023969395.1. NCBI lineage: Eukaryota > Metazoa > Arthropoda > Arachnida > Ixodida > Ixodidae > Amblyomma > Amblyomma maculatum. The sequence continues at coordinate 41,044 of JAJIZL010038861.1, forward strand.
GAAAGCTTCCCTACGCTAGGTAGAGCCGCGCCTCATGAGTCTCATAACTTAGGAAGACAAACTTGCTATGCGGTTCAGGTGTCCACAGAAAAATTGACAGATACAATGCCTTTCCTTCCCTGCTGCCGGGAGCAATAATTTTGTGTCAGCAACAGCCGACGGCATGCGGCCCAATCATCGTAACTGTAGAGCAACGTTTTTAGATTAGGTTACGTTGCTGTAGAGTACGGAACGACTTTGTGCTTTAGTGCGTAGCGCTACTAGCCGCAATCACGGATTTCGCCGATGTCTGTCCGAAGCCGCTCACTCTCTTTCTGTTCGTGCACTTGAAGTAGAGAGAGAAGGCGGCGACGCGAGCGTTGCGCGGCTCAGCACTGAGGAGGCAGAGCGACCGCACAGCTGAAGAAAGGGGCCTCTCTCTCTCTCTCTCTCTCTGTCCATCCGTCTCTCCGTTACCTTAAAGAGGAGGAAGCGAGAGAGGCGACGCCCGCATCACGCGACTTAGCACTGAGAAGGTGGAGCGGCCGCACAGATGCACCCAGTGAGAGAGTGAAACAGCGACAGACGGGCGTGTCAGCTGCGGAAGTGGCGGCCGTCCCTGGGCAGCGTTGTACAAGCGTATGTTACTCCGGAGTGAGCAGTCGGGTGTCGTTCGCACGCCCTCAACTTCGGCATCTCTCGCCTCGCATCAGTCACTCCTCAGCCTTCACGGACAGCAGACGGGTACGCGCGGTGCTCTCTGGACCTCGGCTCCGAGTCGCTCGCCGCGTTGTAACCTCCGCGCCTCCTTCAAGCGCGTTTCCCTCTCTCTTCTCTCTCTCCCCTTATGACCCCACCCTAGACCTTTGGGACGCAGAGCAGTGCATTGTAAAGAGCTATATTGCGCCTGTTTTCGTTCATTTATTAAGTGGTGTAAGGAAAGCTGAGGACGGCGTTTGCTTCGCGTCGCAATGGATGAAGCCGGGCCGTCTGGCACTGCGGCGCTGGTTCACCGCGCTCAACGTGCTGAAGTACGACGGCTAGGCAGCGCTACACACCAACTTCGCATTTGATTACCTAGGCAACTTGGGCATAATTTTTGCTCCCTCTTGGTGTCGCGATACGCGACCTTATCATTTTCTTTGTATCGTGTGATACGCCGAGATAATTCACATAGGAATTGATCGAAATGAAAGCGCTGATATATGCGCTGCACAAGCGTGACATAAAGAAATTAAGAAAGTGCACGTTCCTTACAAAGAAGCAGTCAAATTATTGCGGTCTAGGCTGAGAGATAGATGGCAGTCTGAATGGAATAATGAAGAAAATAATAAGCTACACCTAGTAAACCCGTCATATCTGAATGGAAGTCGTGCACAAACTAAGAACAATTCACTGAAGTCATTTTAAGTCGCTTCGTAGTGGACATACACACCTTACACATGGTTATAATATTAGAAAAGGGGAAACACAAACATGCGAGCTTTGCGAAGAAACAATCATACTTAGTCATATTTTATGCTCCTGCACAAAGCTAGAATAACTAAGAAAGAAGCATTTTTCAAAATTTTCCAACATTTTATTCAGAATATATTCCTCTTCACCCTAGCTAACTCATCGGAGAAAATGCTCTCTTTAATATATCATGCGTTTTTATGTCCTTAAAAGATGCCAAATTTCCTAAGAAACTATTAGATTTTTAACCATATTTAATAGATCTGCTGCATGAACAGAAGATCTCAGCATGTGTTTGGCGCATGATAGCCTTAGATGCTTATGTGCCATAAAACACAACACAATGCAACGCACAACTGCTTCCGTATTAATCTTAAGTTTTTCAGTATCCCTTATCTGGTTTATTTCGACGTTTCTCTGCCAAATTGTATTGAGCGCAGCTGAATTTGACGGCCTTCCTGATTATACGACCGACGAGCCCGCTCCCTGTTATCGCCACTGCCGAGTTAGTTAATTCCTTCGAAGGCGCTAATCAGCCAATAAACTTAACTGCAACAGATTCTATTCGTTTGCTGCCCTCGGCATTAGCATGACTACGTGTCATCTGGTGGGATTGCTTCCTTACGTGGTCGGTACACTCCCTACAACCAGTGAGAACAGTTATGAACCTATTGTAACAGGGGAATTTTGTATAGTGCACCGAGCTAGCCCGCGACTACTGGGAAGTTTCTTGTTGACGCCATCGAATTGTGACCCAGGGTCCTGAGTTTTTCATACATTATGAAATCAGGCGGCCGATTACGTAGAAATTTCTGAGTCTTGCGGACGTCCAACTCGCTACCACTTTCTCGATGGGGACAAACGCTGGAAAGGACGCTCCAATATGTCAGTCACCTGTGTTCATTCACGTGCAGCAACATCACAAAATTAGTTTTTGTATTTCTTCCACATAATAAAGAGCCAAGAGCCAATTAGGGATGTTCGGATGAGCAGCTGTTACGTATAAGGTATTTACTAAGGTAATCGCTAATAGAATCAGGACAACCTTAGACTGCAATCAAGCAAAGGATCAAGTACGTTTTTGGAAACGGTAATCTACTATCGATCATATCCATACCATCAATCAGGTGACAGAAAAATGCTCGGAATATAATCAGCCCTTATATATAGCATTCATTGATTACCAAAAAGCATTTGACTCAGTGGAAACCTCGGCGGTGATGCAGGCATTGTGAAATCAGGGGTAGACGAGCCGTACGTGAAAGTGCTGGAATATATATATAGTGGCTGCACAGCAACCATAGTTCTGCATAAAGAAAGTAACAAAATTACCCGAAAGAAAGGTGTTCGGCAAGGAGCCACGATCTCCCGAGTACAATTCACAGCTTGCTTAGAGGAAGTATTCAGACACTTGGAATGGTTGCAGTTAGGGATAAGGGTAGATGGAGAATACCTCAGTAATCTGCGATTTGCTGATGACATTACCTTGCTAAGCAACTCGGGGAATGAACTGCAAATAATGATTGATGACCTAGGCAAGAAAAGTAGAAAGGTAGACTTGAAAATCAATATGCAGAAGACGAAAGTAATGTTCAACAGCCTCGGGAAGGAACAGCAGTTTACATTAGGTAGCGAAGTACTGGAAGTAGTAGGCGAATATGTCTACTTAGGACAGGTAGTAACCGCAGATCCGGATCATGAGAAGGAAATAACAAGAAGAATAAGATTTAGATGGAGCGCATTTGGCAAGCACTCGCAGATTATGACTGGCAGATTACCGGTATCGCTCAAGAGGAAAGTATACAACAGTTGCATCTTACCTGTACTCACCCATGGGGCTGAAGCAGTAGAGGCTAACCAAGAGAGTTCTACTTAAGTTGAGACACAACACAGAGGGCTATGGAACAAAAAATGGTAGGGGTAACATTAAGAGATAGGAAGCGTGCATAGGGGATCAGAGAAAGAACTCAAGTTACCGACATTCTAGTGGAAATTAAGAAGAAGAAATAGGCATGGGCAGGACATGTAGTGCGAAGAGAGATAACCGATGGTCGCTTAGGGTAACAAACTGGATTCCAAGGGAAGGAAAAAGTAGCATTTGGCGGCAGAACGTTAGGTGGGCGGATGAGGTTAAGGAGTTCGCAGGGGTCAAGTGGATGCAGCTAGCACAGGACAGGGTTTAATGGAGAAATATGGGAGACGCCTTCGCCCTGCAGTGGGTATAGTCAGGCTGATGATGATGATGACAGTAGGAATGGAAACTTGGGCGACAAAGATCGCTACTCAAGTACTTTAGAAGGTTCGAGAGCAGGATGGCCCCCAGCCAGCAAGACATTAACGTAGCGCTGTGCAACTGCAGAGTCTTTAAGTCTAAAAGGGACCTACTGCAGATTCTAGCACAAAATAATAAACCTGACATCATTACTATCCAGTAGATTAAACTACATACCAGCCTGGTCAGATATAAAACTTTTGTTCAGAAAGACGCGGGTACCAAAAGAAGGAAGGAAGGAAAAAGTTTATTTAGCCTATATTATTTTGGCGGTTTTTTGGACGCCTTCAGAGGTGTCTGTTTGTTGCATCCACAAGAGTCTTCTCTATCGACGTCATCCGCTTGTACACAATGGTCGGTTGCCCTCAGTCCAGGGCTCCACTGGCCACTGCCGCCCGTTACTCTCGCTGTGCCAGACCTTGCTGGTCTTCGCAGCGGTCGCTGGACAGCAGTGTCTCGCATTCCTCCGCACTCGGGTTTCGAATTTTGGGGACTACGTCTATATTTTGACAGGCCCATGTGATGTGATATAGTGTCGGTTTTTCATCGCACCACGGACATCTCTTCGCGTATGGTGAATTTTGCTTAGTATGTGTAGGTTTGGGTATGAACCCGTGTGTAATTGTCTCCAAATCATAGCTTCCACTGTGTTGAGAGAACTGTGCGGTGGGAAATATCGCATTCTTTGCCTCTATACTTTTCTAGTATGGCCGAGTATGCCTTGGGTGGTGGGAAAAAATGGCTGAGACTTAGCTTGGTTAAGCTTGGTCAGATGCGAAGCATATTGATTGCTAAACGCGGCTTTCCATGGTTACACTTGGGTATCCTTTTCTTTCCTTGGTTGCACGTGCTTTTACACGATTTAAACTTGGAATGCACAATGTTTTCTCATCGCATAAAACTAAGGCACGTCGTTTCCTCGTTCTTACTCGCCGTGTTTTTCGTTCCTTTTCAAGTCGCTGCTCTCGCTGTTCGGGGATTTCTTCGGCACGCTTCCTTCGCCTAGAGGCATTCCAACGCTCCAAACGTGTCGACTTACTACTACACTCACTGTCCATACTAGTGGAAGCGTTGCTCGTATCAGTGGAGCATCGTTGTCACCGAGCCGCATGCCGAGCACGCTCCTTGGCCAAACGTTCTTCCTGCTCTTCTGGGCTCTCTGCAGCACGCCGCAGCCTTCGCTTTTCATTCCACCGCTCGGCTGCACTCCCTGGAGGCATCGCCACCTTTTGTGAGGGTCTACTGAAGGCGAGCGCAATCGTCTCTTCTTTATATATAAATCTGGGCTATACCATGTGGTCCGCACAGCGTGCAACCGCAGCCGACGGCGCGAGCCGGTCCCCGTTGTTGTTGTTGAAAACCTTTATTTCCACCGAGAAGCAGCTCCGCTTCGGACTCCCCGGCACGCAGGCCTGATGGAGCCTTACTCAGGAGCCTCGCGAACTAAGGTCTGGTGAATATGCATTGTTGCGTCACGGCCTCAGCCGCCAGGCGGATGGTTTGCTGCTGCTGAGCGGGGTCCTCGCTTCGCAGCAGGGTCTCCCAGGCGTCTCTATCTATATTTTCTTTAGCTCCTGGGCTGTTGTTACATTCCCAAATAATATGATCTAGAGTGCCCCATCTCCCACATGTTATGCAATGTAGATCCTTTTCATCTTCTGAAATTGTTGCATATACCCAAAAGGGACTAATATGATTGCCCCCTTGTAGTCTCCTCCATGCAATTGCCTCCCCGTTTCCGAGGAAACGGTCTGGCGGCGGATAGACCCTTCTGCTTAGTTTATAGTGCTCTGTAACCACTTTAACGAGATTAGGCTATCTTTTATATCCATGCAAGAGGGCTGCTCGGCAGCCGCCCGGTGATAGAGAGCTCGGGCAAACTCGTGAGCAGCCTTTTTCCCTGCGATGGATTCATGTGCTGGTTTCCATATAATTTCCATGTTGCGCTCAAGCGGCCTCGATTCGAGGACTCGTTTAGCTTCTTCTGATATTATTCCCTTCCCAAAAATTCTGACCGCATTTTTGCTATCGCATAGTATGAATTTAGCCTTGGTACCGACAATAGAGAGCGCTACTGCCAATTCCTCCGCCGGGTTGGCGTCTCTCGTGCGGCTTGAAGCCGATACTACAGGTGCTCCTGTTCCGTCGACTACTGCGGATACGGCTGCTCCATGCCGTCCACATGCAGCATCTACGTAGGCCACTTGTTCTGCTGGTTGTTCTCCCATTCTTTTCTCGTAGGCTCTGGCTCTATGCCCGCGCCTCTCTTTGTTATATTCGGGGTGCATATTTTTTTGGCATAGGCGGGACGCGTATCCTCGCTCCTATCTCTTCCGAGATATCCACTGCCTTATGAGCAATGTATCCCGGTTGGATGTCCACCCATTCTAGTATTTTTCTTCCTGTTTCAGATTGGCTACGTCGCTCCAGCTGAGCTATTCTAACTCCCTCAGCTAGCTCGGCCCATCTGTTGTGGATACCCATTTTCTCAAGACGTTCCGTTGATGTGGATATGGGAAGTCCCAGAGCCCTCTTGGCACATTTCCTCAGTATCCGTTCTAGTTTATCTATGTTCTCTTTGTTCATATTTAAGTACGGCGTTGCATAGCAGATTCTGCTTGTTATATACGCCTGTGATATTCTTAGGAGGCTTCTCTCTTTTAGGCCTCTCCCTTTTACTGTTATCCTTCTTGAAAGGGGGTGTTTCTGTCCTTTAACAGGGATAATAGCCCTCTCCAAGTTGCACAAAGAACCACACAAGAGCACAGCCAGTCTAGGCCTTCCACAAGCGAGCTCGAGCAGCGCAGCGGCACTTTGTCGTCTTTATCCTCGTCTTCGTGGTATTCTCGCCTACTTCATCCTTGTCTTCGTATATCCTCGTGTAGTTCACTACAATTTCCCCCGGGGCGAGGTGGAGCCATCCTGGCGACCTATGGTGAGGGCAAGAGGAGCGGATCGTAGTACGTTTTAAGGCGGCTCACGTGCACAGTTTCGCGGCCGCGATGACGCATGTCCGAAGAGGTAGTGAGTGGCTCCACGATGTAATTCACAGGCGAGGTTTGACGGATAATGCGGTAGGGGCCGTGATACTCGGTTCGAAATTTTGATGACAGTCCCGGTGGGGTGCCGGGAACCCAAAGCCAAACGAGGGATCCTGCAGGAAAAACGTGTGGCGTCTCATCTTTGTCGTGGTGATGCTTTTGGCGGCCTTGAGATTCCGATGTAAAACACCGGGCCAACTGGCGACATTCCTCCGCATGTTTGGCAACGTCTGAAAGGAGAGTACACTCGGAGGAGTCAGGACGATATGGTAAAATAGTGTCCATCGTGGACGACGCCTCACGCCCATAAAGGAGGAAAAAAGGGCTAAATCCAGTAGTTGACTGCGTGGCGGTGTTGTAAGCGTATGTCACGAAAGGAAGAACAGCGTCCCAGTTCGTCTGATCGGCGGCAACGTACATCGTCAGCATATTGCCGAGAGTACGATTGAAGCGCTCAGTCAGCCCGTTAGTTTGAGGGTGGTAGGCCGTTGTGGTCCGATGTATGACGCGACATTCGGCCAGTAGAGCTTCAACGACGTTGGATAGGAAGACGCGTCCTCGGTCACTTAGCAGCTCTCGCGGTGCGCCGTGGCGAAGAACAAAATGATGGAGTAAGAACAGGGCAACTTCACGGGCAGTAGCGGCTGGTAAAGCGGCGGTCTCGGCATACCGGGTGAGGTGGTCGATGCCAACGATAATCCACCGGTTCCCAGAAACCGTGCAGGGAAGTGGCCCGTAAAGGTCAACGCCAATGCGGTCAAAAGGGCGGGCCGGGCATGGAAGTGGTTGTAAGGGGCCAGAAGCACGAGGTGTGGATGACTTCCGGCGCTGACAGGCGATGCAGGAGCGGACGTATTTGCGAATATAACCGTACATGCCGCGCCAATAGTAGCGTTGAGAGATTCTTTGAAACGTCTTGACGACACCGGGATGGGCACACTGAGGGTCGGCATGGAAAGAGGCGCAAATTTCATGTCGTAAATGGCGAGGAATGACGAGAAGCCATCGTCGACCATCAGTCATATAATTGCGGCGGTAGAGAAGACCATCTCGTAGGGCAAAGTGTGGTGCTTGACGACGTAAAGCCCGAGAAGGTGCAGCAGCGTTAGAAGTGGACACGACGTCGATAAGAGAGGCGAGCCACGGGTCTTTGCGCTGCTCCGCAGGCATGTCAGCGATGGTTAGAGAGGAGAGGACGGGATCAGCCGCCGTAGAGCAAGCAGGTTCGTTGGAGAGGGGAGAACGAGACAGTGCGTCGGCGTCCATGTGTTTACGGCCAGAGCGATATATAACGCGGATGTCAAATTCCTGTAGGCGGAGAGCCCATCGTGCGAGGCGGCCGGACGGGTCTTTAAGAGAGGACAGCCAACATAACGCGTGGTGGTCCGTGACGACGTCAAACTGGCGACCATAAAGGTAGGGTCGGAATTTCGTCAATGCCCACACAATTGCCAAACACTCCTTTTCCGTAACTGAGTAGTTGCATTCGGCTTTAGAGAGGACACGACTCGCGTACGCGACGACGTATTCGTGAAAACCGTTTTTCCGTTGTGCCAAGACAGCTCCGAGGCCAACGCCACTCGCATCAGTATGGACCTCGGTGGGTGCTGTCGGGTCGTAGTGGCGAAGGATTGGTGGCGAAGTCAAAAGACGGCGCAATGCGTTGAACGCTTCGTCGCACTCGACCGACCACGCAGTTAAGTCATTGTTTCCTCCGAGTAGTTTCGTCAGGGGTGCAATTATTGAAGCAAAATTCTGCACGAAGCGCCGAAAATAGGAGCATAGACCTATGAAGCTTCGAAGTTGCTTGAGCGAAACCGGCTTAGGAAACTCCGCCACTGCGCGCAGCTTAGCCGGATCAGGGCGAACACCTTCCTTAGAGACGATGTGCCCCAAAATAGTCAACTCCCTGGCACCGAAGTGGCACTTCTTGAGATTCAGTTGCAGGCCGGCGTCTGTAAGGCAAACCAAAACTTGCCGCAAGCGCTCTAGGTGCGTAGCGAAGTCGGTGGAAAAGACAACAATGTCGTCCAAGTAGCAGAGGCAGATGTGCCACTTGAACTTCCGCAAGATGTTATCCATCATCCTTTCGAATGTGGCGGGCGCATTGCACAGACCGAAGGGCATCACATTAAATTCATAGAGGCCATCCGGCGTCACAAATGCGGTCTTCTCTCTGTCACAGGCGGCCATTGGTACTTGCCAGTAACCTGAACGTAAATCAAGAGATGAAAAGTACTCGGCACCTTGCAGGCAATCAAGAGCGTCGTCTATACGCGGAAGGGGGTAGTTGTCCTTGTGGGTAATCTTGTTGAGGCGCCGGTAGTCGATACAAAAGCGAAACGAGCCATCTTTCTTTTTCACTAGCACCACTGGTGAAGACCAGGGGCTTTGTGATGGACGGATTACACCACGTTGTAGCATGTCCTCAACTTGCTCATTGATCACGCGACGCTCTGCCGCTGACACACGATAGGGGCGCTGTCGAAAAGGCGAGTTAGAGCCGGTCTGAATGTGATGCGCGACTGTGGAAGTACGGCCGAGAGGTGTGTGGGCGGCGTCGAAGGCGAAGCGAAATGTCTGTAAAAGGGCCACAAGCTGAGTCCGGTAGGTGGAAGGAAGAGCGTCATCGATGGCGGTTCGGAAGAAGTCGTCTGGCAACGAATCAGGCGTCGGATCGGACTGCAGAGCATCAATGTAGTTGCTGCGGTAGGTCTCGGAGGCGTCCAGGTCAGAGAGAAGGTGGGCTGGTTGAATAGAACCCGGAGATTCCCCACGTAGCAGAGTAATCGGGTGCGGAGACGGATTGTAGATGAGTAGCTTCGTGAAGCCACCGTGAACATCGAGAACAGCAGATGGCAGCGGCAGGTGCTTGCGGTGGATGAAGGATGCAGACGGCGTAAATAAAACACTAACGTCTGACACAGCAGGACACAAAAGAGGCACAAGGGCACAAGCCTCTGGTGCTACGTCGACATCTTCAGCGATGGTGAGCTTTTGAGGACACACTGAACGGTTGTCGTCGGGCAGTGCGTCGCACAGTGCAGAAAATTCTACTTCAGCTCGGGCGCAATCGATCACGGCGTTATGTTTAGACAAGAAGTCCCATCCGAGGATCACGTCGTGGGAACAAGATGACAAAACGACGAACTCGACACTGTACAAAATACCTTCAATGACGACACGCGCTGTACATGCTGCTAAAGGTGCAATTCTCTCTTCACTGGCAGTGCGGAGTGACAAACCGTTAAATGACGTCGTAACTTTTCGTAATCGTCGGCAGAGTTGCTCATGAATCACTGACACTGCAGCACCCGTATCGACCAGCGCATATACGGACAGACCATCGATAGAAATCATTATAACGTTCGTGGGAGAAATATGAGGCCTTGAGCTTTTCGCAGAGTACGCAGTTCTTGCCTCAGGAACCGCGGAGCTTAGTTTCCCTCATCA
>JAJIZL010038862.1:0-19633 GCA_023969395.1 Amblyomma maculatum
CATTACCCCTTCTGCGCTGCCTCCCTGAGTTAGGCTTAACAGTCCCCAGTCCCTGCTCCGGTAATGCGTCGCAACTATGCCGAAGTCGCTTCTCCTCACCTACCCGCGCTGTCACATGCCTATGCTCCCCCCCCCCCCCCCCCCCCCCCCCCCCTGTATTCGGCAAACCCCACTTTTGATCTCACTCTGCCGCAGACCTCATTTCCAGCGTACTTCGGACAGCAGCGTTATTTACTTTCCTGCGGCATCCCTGGACACATTGGACGCAACTGTCGGCGCGCCGCCAATCGACGGCTGTTTCTGAACGTCCTGTGACACTTTATTCCAAACCCCAGTCCGCACACTTCTCGTGGTGAATACTCTCGCCTCTCCCGCTACATTCGTTCAAAGGGAGTACCTCGGCCATATCGAGCCCGTGGACCTATTGTTTGTCTTGTAGGATGTGTCTCAGCGCCTGTTTGGCAACTTGACATTTTGACCCCAGCCCGTGTGTCTTCCAATCCGCCGCAGCTGGGCCTTTTTAATCTTTCTGTTTACAGCGTTCTTTAGCCGAGCCGCCGCAAATATTGAAATTCTGCAGCAATTACGCCGATCATTTGGCACCCCACAATCTTCTTTGGGCCGAATGACGACCCATTCCTGTGCCACTAACACTTGCTCTCACCTACCGCTCCACTAGCGGGCGTATCATGTGTCCCCTACTCAGCGCCAAACAAGTCGACGACATGCTGCAGCGCGATGTAATTCGTGTATCATGTAATCCATGGTGGTCTCCTGTGGTCTTAGGTAAGAAAAAGGGGGGGTCAATACAATTTTGTGTGCACTATCGCTGCCTGAATCAATTGACCTGTCAGGGATGTGTGCCCCCTCGCACGAGTCCACGATGCCGTAGATTGTTTGCTAGGCGCACAATGCTTTCCTTTCCCGGATTTGCGCTTCGGGTATTGGGACGTTCCCAAGGCTGAGGATGGTCGTGCGAAGAGAACTTTTTTCACCCCGTACAGACTATACGAATCCAACGGTACCCCATTCGCACCTGGTAACACCCAAGCTAACTTTCGAAAGAATCGTGCACACCGCATTTCGCGGATTGAAATGGAACATCTTTGTTGCTATCTGAATGGCATCTTTGTGTTTGAACCGATTTCCCTAGCCACCTCGTTCGCCTTCACCAGATCCCCACCTGCCTCACACTGGCAGGTCTTTAACTCAACCTCAAAAAGCGCCGCTTTGGTGCACGCCAGCTCACCACACGCAGGCACGTCGTGTGTAAAGATGAAGTTCTCCAGACCCTGAGAAACTGCGAGCGTAGCTGACTGAAAAATCTAACTCCCTGAAAGAACTTTCAAGCTTTTTGGCAGTCTGCACGTATTTACATCGTTTTTGTCCAGAATTAAAGGCTCCATTAGAGCCCAATTACACAGCTCCTGACAGGCACCCTTAACCTCTCCTCTTAGACTTCAGGTTGCGATGGTGCCTTTACGGCACAGAGCCGTGTTCTTGCGTCACCGCCAGTTCTTCGCCATTACAACCCCAATGCCCATAAAGATTTCCACACCAGGGCCAGTGGTGTCGGCCTCAATGCTATTCTGGCCCAGCGTGCGCCTGGCTGCTCTGAAGTAGTCACATATGCCAGTAGCGCTCTTACCAAGGCGGAATCCGATTACTTCGTTACCAAAAAGGAGTGATTGAAAATAATGTGGGCCATCGCGAAGTTCCGCCCTTATTGTACGGCCGCTCATTTGAGGTATGAAGGAACACCACGCTCTTTACTGGCTTGAGTCAATCTAGAATTGAACTGGTCGTCTCGAACGCTAGGCTCCCAAGCTTCAAGAAAATGGTATCCGAGCTGTGTAAGAAGCTCTGCGGGCAAGCACAATGATGCCGACGCTCTTTCTCGTCACCGCTGTGCAGAATTGCATCGCGATTCCTGACGGAAGCTTCCTTGATTGCCGTCATGATTAAGAATATGCTTTAGCAACAAAGGGGTCCTTGGATTATTCCGCTGCTAAATATCCTCGGCACCACATCCGCGGCTCTGCATCCTCGTGCACGCCGCCGTCAAGCTTCTATTTTCTCCATTCGGTATAAACTCCTCTTACAACGGAGCTATAATTAAAACGAAAGAAATTGGCTCTTTGACATAACACGCCGGCATTTATGCAATGTTTATACCCGTCATTATGCTGACCCGCAAAGTGCTCATGCAGGCGTCCTTAAAACCTACCATCGCATTTGTCCGCGGTATTACTGCCGTGGCATGTAAAATTTTGAACTTCGCTACATGCGCTCTTACACCGCCTGTCAACAAATAAAAACGCTCTCTTGTCATTACTACTTTATATTGACTACGCCCTCTCTAGTCATTACCGTGTCCAGCTCTCCATTTTTATCACGTGAAATTTGACCTTTCCGGTACGCTACCATGAAGCGCTGCTGGTAATCGATGGGTGAACGTAGGCGTCGATCACATGTCCCGTTACTTGGAGACAGCCGCACGTCCAGCGGCAAGAGCCCGAGAGATAACTATGTCATCTGTCAAAATGGCATGTACCCACCGCGGGAGATATGCCAGAGTATGTTAGAGAGAGATAGCTCATTTCTTCTTGAGCACTTCGTGCGCCGACACGGCGACCCTCGAGAGCAATTCAATGACAGAGGCCGTGTTTTCTGAACGAAGTTGTCCAAGAGCTCATATCCGCTTATTAATCCATTTATCGTGCAGCAAGCGTGTACTGTCCGTAAATGAAGGGGTCTCACGGATCTGTTCGTCCATATGCTTGCGGACATGCGAAGTATTTATGTTACATCTGGTTCTGGGCGCTCCAATTGGAACCAGGTACTGCCATATCTAACATTCGCATACAAGCCTGCCACCCAAGGACCAAGTGGTTTTTCGCCCTTCCTCTTATATGGCCGTGAAACCTCTAGTACCCTCGACGCTATTTTCCCATAACATCCAAATGTCTCTGTGTACAGTGCTTTCCCTAATGCAAAAACCAGTGCCACTGGGTCCCATCGCCCCAGCGCCATACATGATTGTGGTCTCAGTACGACGCTGGAAACCGGGCGCACTGAGACATGGCATACTGGGACGCTCCGCATTGGCGGCACTGTTCGCCCCCAGAAAAAAAAGGCGTGGGATAAAAATCAAAAAGCAAAAAGTAATGAAACAAGTTAGGTACATAAAAAAACCTAAATAAAGGTTAAAAAAAAATAAGTGCTCCAACCACGCGTCGAACTCAGTCTCCAGGCACATAGCAATCACTAGCAAAGCACGCTAACCACTCGGCCACGCCTTTTTTTTTCTTTATTTCCGAAGTATACATGAACAACAAATTGTCACACTTAATAAAACACTTCAGCTGCCCTTGAGCTGACGCGTGTGAGGTTAGAATTTCTTCAATTTTACCAGGTCATCCAGAACTTCTGCCCACTGTGGTGGGTCGGGGAGCGCGCAGATACATTCCCGTAGATAAACAGCACTTTCAACAAAATTTTCACGTACACTGCGAATGTTAATATCTTCATGCCTTACTTGCATCCGTGTTTTCCACAAGCTGTGGAGGCCCAGAAGCATTATTAAATCATAGGGTACGTCTTCGTTCTCCACCGGTAAAAACCGGATGCCATAAGGGTTTAGTGGTAGCTCTTTTTTAATTGTTCTTTGTAGCACGTCCGAATGAAATACTGCATCCCAGCAGTCTAAGAATATGTGTTCAATTGTCTCTGGCTTCTTGCAAAGCAGGCACTCAGCCACGCCTTTTTTTTCTTTATTTCCGAGGTATACATGAACAAAAAATTGTCACACTTAATAAAACACTTCAGCTGCCCTTGAGCTGACGAGTAGGAGGTTAAAATTTCTTCAATTTTACCAGGTCATCCAGAACTTCTGCGCACTGTGGTGGGTCGGGGAGCGCGCAGATACATTCCCGTAGATAACAGCACTTTCAACAAAACCTGGCTTCGCGAAAAAGGAATCTATGTCCCTTGGACGACAAACTGCCTGCTTTGCAAGAAGCCAGAGACAATTGAACACATATTCTTAGACTGCTGGGATGCAGTATTTCATTGGGACGTGCTACAAAGAACAATTAAAAAAGAGCTACCACTAAACCCTTATGGCATCCGGTTTTTACCGGTGGAGAACGAAGACGTACCCTATGATTTAATAATGCTTCTGGGCCTCCACAGCTTGTGGAAAACACGGATGCAAGTAAGGCACGAAGATATTAACATTCGCAGTGTACGTGAAAACCACTCGGCCACGCCGATTTCGTTTCTTTATTGCCGACTTTGACATTTGAAAGTGAAATCAGAAATACAGTGCATAAAACGCGTAAGCCAGACTTCGGCAAACACGGATTAAAATTCTCTCAGCGACACCAAAACATCAAGCAAGGTAATCCGTTATGGTCGATCATGGAGTGCTCGGTGACACTCTCTTGTGAAACGACACTTTCAACAAAATGCTCGTGTACAGGACGCACGACAAGATCAGCATGTTCAAATTGCATCCTCGTTTTCCATATTGAGTGCAGGCCCAGAAGCATAACCAAATCATATGGTATATCCTGTGATGTTTCTATCGGCAAAAACCTTATTCCATATGGATCGAGTGGTAACTGTTTCTTAAGCGTGCGCTGTAAAACATCCCAGTGAAATATTGGGTCCCCGCAGTCAAGAAAAATGTGCTCTATTGTTTCAGGGTTTTTGCATAAGAAACATTTGGTAGTCCAGGGTACGAAGATGCCTTTGCTATGAAGCCATGTCTTAACGGGTAGCGTGTTAGTGTGCAATTTAAAGAAAAAGTTTTGCCTGAAGATATTACCGGCATTCTTTTAACTCTTTTAAGGACGTCTTGTCCGGGGCCTCCACGGTATGGCAAACGGTACAATGGCTGGGGAAGCATGATGTCAGTGAGGTCTCTATAGAGTTTCTTCTTGGTGACATTGCACAGATATTCATGAGAGGAAGGCACATTTAACAACCTATAAGCAATCATAACGTCATGCAGATATCCAGTCACGGCACCGCACATATTTTGACATGACGATACTACGAACCCTGGAAGGAGTCTGCTGAGCCTGACTTGAATCACTGTGCGGAGAAATGGATTGTTTTGGTCGCGTAAATAAATAAAGCGCGATACAACCTGGCGCATAAATAAATGCACAAGCCCACGCCGAGAACTGGGTTTCCTTGAACGATTTCTGCTTTTTATGTCATAACCCGCATTTATAAGGTTGGGACTTCATGTTTCGCTGCCTACAGCCCCCCAGCACCCACCTCCTCCCTCGGCCCCCCCCCTCCCCCCCCCCCCCCCCCCCCCCCCCCCCCCCTCCCATTGCTACCGCTCTAACAATTACAAATCCTTGATCATTGGAGCTTGCTGTCTGCTCTCACGACTTGCCACTAATGTTGTGGGTGCATGTGCGCGCTATTTTGTGCACTGGACATGTGGAGTTTGATATCGCTGGAAAATGTACCAGCGCCGGCTCTTCGGTTGTGCTCTGCTACCGTGGGCGTAATTTTCGCTGAACATGGAGCTTTAGTACAAACTTTCAAGGACAAAAATGCGACCATGCTTCAATACCGGCAAGCGCAGCAGCGATATTGCGTGTAACTAAGCCTTATTTGTATGTAAACATTGCGGGAAGCATTGCGATGACCGAGGGCTCGATTGCTTTATACGCAAAGTAAAAAGGAGCGCAAAAGTGAGGATGAGAAAGAGGACACACAGCTAAATGTGTATGATTCGGCGCTTCCTTGCCATATTGAATGATTGAGTAAGTTCATTGTTGAGAAAGTAATCTTCGTGTTTGCTCCTTTTTGTGGAACCTTAAGCCCTATTTGTTGTCCCGGTTGCAGGTGTCCACTTGCTGCGGCGGTCGTAGGGCACGCTGTGTCTCACACCTCATTGGTTTCACAAGCGGTCGCTGGCCAGCACTGCATCCCATTTCTCCACAATACGGCGTTGTTTTACTTATACCACGTCTACCTTTTGGCAGGTTACACATTGCGTCTCTTCCTCCACACCGGCATGCGCCCTGGTACACAGTACCGTGAAGGAGGAGCAGGAGGAAATATTTTTTGAGAAAATAATCCAGACACTCCTAAGACAGGCCCCTTAGACCAGGAGCCATCTGGCCGTTCTCTCTAGCTTGGCCCGTTCTATCAGTCGTAGCTGATCGACTCGTTGTGTGGCCAGCAGTGCGACCTCCCAGGAGCAGGGGTTGTGATTTTTGATGAGAGGAACGCGGACGTGATATGGACATTACCATCGGACATTTTAGACTGCGTGGTGTGGCTTTTCAAGTGGTGCAGTAGGAATGAAAGTTATGGGCGAATGGAGACGAGAACGAATTTGTCTGGAGTTGTCACCAGTACGAGCTTTCAATGTGATTAAGCGTTTAATGTGGTGGCGGGTACGTGACGCTCGTAGTGGTGGACAATCATAGTGCAAAGGAGGTGCGATGAGGGTTCATACTGAAGGTTTGGGGGGGTGATCCACCAGTGCCCGGAAGCTCCGTTCTTGAGCAAACGCATCAGCGCGCTCATTTCCGAGGATATACTCGTGCCCAGTTACCCATGAGGTGGTGGTGGTATCGGGAGGGTTAAGTAGTGTGGATAGTATTCGTGCGGACAAGTGTAGAATTGTACGTCGCAGGAGACATTGGTATGCTGTTTGGGAGTTGGCGCATATCGTGATGTGCTGAATCTGTAGCAGGCTGATATGCTCGATAGACCGTGTGATGACTAGGTATCCAGGATCGGCGATGCTAGTTCATTGAATAAAGGCCGCTTTGAATGGTGAGGGGCGAATTTCCGTAAACACGGTAGTGTAGATTTGAGGATGGTCTAGATAATGTGAAGCGTTCGTCTAGATGATACCCTGGTTTTCAGTATATCGCTTGGGAAGATATGAGGCCCGGGCTGCACGACACCGTTTGTGGTATTGAAGATCCTTAATTCAAGGGAGGGTTTCGAGTTCTAGCAGGCTCTGCAGATGCGTGGGACGGCTGTTTGAGTGTCAGTTGAGGTATCATGGTTATTGTAACCTACTGAGCAAGAATAGAAGTGCCTGTCAGTGTTGTACAGAGCCAGCGTTGCTGAATGGAACGGTATGCCTCTATGTTTTGGACGGCATTGTTGTATATGCTTAATTGAAGAAGCCGGATCGTATTGGTCTTACGAAGTAAATGGAGGGCTGTTTCAATTGCTGAGCAGAGTAAAATATAAACATTGCTGAGCTGGCTTTCCGTGAGGGGTTTAAAAGGAAGGTGGTGGGCTGGCCAGCTAATGATGAAGGCATATACGATTCTTGAAATGTTCTTTTCGTTGAGGCCATGATTGCAGCTTGAAATGCGGCGATGAGATGTGTGATCTTGCTTATCTGTCTCTGTGGAAGGGTATAAAGCGAGTGGCTCTCGTGTCCTGTTGAATGTGGAAGCCGAACAATCGGAGTCATGGTACTGTGGGAATAGAATCGTTTTCAAGTACAGTGATGGTTGGGATGTGTAGGAGAGGTATGATGACTAGGAGCTGAGAGTTCTGCGCTGCACACGAGAGACATACAACCTATATGTATGTGTGGATGGCATTCGTAACGAGTTGCAGAGTATGTTGAACTAGGTCAACGCAGCCCTTAGTAGTTCATCCCAGGTAGCACAGAATGGGGGGCCCCAGTAGGTTTGATGTAGGCAAGTGGGGCTCGGGCAACCATATTAAAACCTGCATCTGTCCCCGATGAAGCAAATGTGGGCAAGCGTTCCTCCTGCATTGGTCCCATAGCGGTGTTGCTCGGGCTAACGTAGAGCACATTCCTGCATTCAGATCACAAGGGTCCCTTGTCGTATATTTGAGTGCGATACTACCTAAATGTGGGCTCTTTAAGGGAAATCCCTCATAGGTCCGAAATGAGGTCACCCCCATTAAATCTTTGTGGGGCCTACACCGGCCGTAGTGGGACAACAAAAAACGGACATGCCCACATGCCCTAATCGGCCTCTTGTAGGTTACTTGAGGAAAGGTGAAACATGAATAAGAGACCAATTGGGGCATGCCCTCGTGAAGCCCAAATGAGGCAGCCTTAGATAAATCGCTTTAGGTCCCCATAGGATGTAATGGGCCTGGACGGCAGGCATGCACACATGATAGCAAAATCGGTCCCTTGAGGGGAATTTGAACAGGTAGGCTCTAGGTTTAAAAATAACACCTAGCCAACTTGGGGCTGCCCACACAAAACTGCATTATATCCCTCATGGGCCGTAATTGGGCTCGAAGGCAGGCGGGCCTGCATGACAGCAAAAATCAGTCCCTTGTGGGGAACTTGGAGGGATGTGCAACAGCTAGTGGCTTTAGGTTCAAAAACAACACCTAGCCAAATTGGGGCATCCCACACAAAAACCCTGTAGATATCACATCGACCGTAATGGGGCTAGAATGCATGCATGCAATTGTGTAATTATTCTTTCCAACTTTTATTTGTATTAGATTTTGCCCTAAATTACTAATATAGATGATTTGTATAACAGTTCTTGCCTTGTTTAGTCGGTTAGAAATACTACATAGCTTTAGTTCTCGCGTTCATGCAAATTGCGCTAAAAATACTAAAACATTGCGAACTGTTGCCCCTTGTGTAGTTGCTGTCGACAGCCTGCAACTTTCAGCACAATATTACTGCTCCATCTCCATTTCCATAGCCTGACCAAGATGTACATGAAGTCATTTAGGCTAGATTAATGTTATGAATTATTGTAAAATTTAATATTGTGGCTGTTTGGTAAGGGCAGAGATGTATAAAATATTTGCTTATTTATGTGCATAAATATTGATTAGGAAAACTTGTACTAGGGCTTCCCATCAATTTCAAGCGTCGGACCCCTATGAGAATGATGTGGGCAAGCCCAAGTGCGGCTGGCGCTATAGAACTATAGCACCGGTGCTATGGCAATACTGAGAGGATAACTGAAGTAAAAAATAAATGGTCACCTAGAGCAGCTGCCCGAATCTGTCCAAAGTAGGAGCTTCAGGGGGAGTTGGCGGGATGTGCCCTTTTGGCAACGCGGGAAAAATGTGGGCAGCCCGCAAGGACTGTCTGCATCGGTCCCTAGTGGGGCCCATAGGGGCTTTGTCAACAGCTCCCTTCAGGCCTACGTCAGCCCCTCTTGCAGCCCCGCATTGAGCACACCGGGGCTGTCTTGCATTGCCCAAACCAGACACACCGCCCCCCCCCCCCCCTTCATAGCCTACTTTGGGCTACCTGGGATAGTCTGCTGTTGCCTGCCTATATTGCATACTGAAAATTCTGTACAATATAGAGTATAATTGCTAAGAGAATTTGAGCGATGTTAAAGAAGATGGGTGAGAGGACGAACTCTGCGCTGAGAATTGCTTAAATAAGTGGATGGTTGAGGAGCTGTATGAGCTGAGTGTACTATGGGTCATGCGTTTGGATATGAAGGCCTCAATGTAGTGCGAGATACGAAGGCCGGATTACGTTGTGGCGTTATAGAGCAGTCTTTGATCAATGCGCTTGCAAGTTTTTATGTTTGGAGTTGACCACCGTCGCAATTAAGTGCGGTCTGTTTGCTGTTTAACACAACTGCGGTCACGCATATTCTCATAGCCTGAGTTGCTTTGGGACGTTAAACCCCACAAACCAACCAACCATATCGCTTTTTTTTCTATGCTTCCTTCTAACGATTCAACCCTTGCTTTGTGTCTCTCCGCTTGGAGCCGAGACTTCATGTTGCTTAGCAACGGGGCTACTCGTATCATTCTGCAAACGTTCATGCGGAATGTTGGCCATTTCAGCGACTTCCCGCCGCTACACCTCGCGCCCTAACGGTTTTAGGAGGACTATTCCAGGCGTTGACTGGGTGAACCGTATTTGCTTCATGTGCAGCTGGCCACATTATTCTTATTCCCGAGTTTGTGCTCTGAGTTATCTGTGAAACCAGCAAAGCAGCCAGCGCTGCTGCTTCACAGGGATGGTTTGACGGGCGCTCAGGCTTTTTTCAGTCCGACCATAGTGTAGCAGGGGCGCTGCACCGTTTTCTTGGTGGTCACTCTCTTTCTCTCTCACAGGTGCCTTTTGTCAGAATAGTTCAAAAATACACACAGTGGCAAACTGTTGTGGAGAGGGACATGCAGGGAGAGAGGTACACGTAGCGCCTAACGGTGTCGGCAGGAACGCACACTGCCCCGATTGCGGAGCTGGTTACGAGAGACAACGGTGACGACGGCGACGACGAGGCGCAAAACAGGAAAGGGCACCAAAGAGCTGCGCTCTAAAATGCTATTTTCAAAGAACCAACATCAGACGTCGCTTCGAAGAAAAGTATGCAGACACGACACGTGAGATTGCAATGTCAAAACATTGAAATACATTTAAGCGTTCCCTATAAGTGTTCAATGCGATAGCGTTATCGGGCCCTGTTCGTATCTACTTTTCATGCTCTTCAGCCTCATACCGACATACTTCTCATGACACGCCACTCCTTTTCTGTATTTAGCGCAATGTGAAATTTCTCTCCTTCCTGGATAATAACCACTAATCAGGCAGGTAACCTCCATTTGGTTATTTCTTCCCGCTTAAATTCGAAATTATGGACTAAACCTTAATGTCCAACAGAGGAGATGATCTATCCGCCCCCCGACACGCAGGTCAGGGGGCGGCTCCCGCCGCCTCAGATGCAGGCTGGGAGGGAGGTCTTGGGTCCCAGCAGCCACTTCAGCAAGTTGGACGAGTAGGAGCTGGAGCTTAGGGTCCGAGCTGCGCATCAGATTCTCCCGGGTGTCTCTACTGCCTATATTGTGCGTCCCCCTGGGAGAATATGGTCATTCCCATGATATGTGGTCGAGGGTCCCTCTCGCCCTCAAAGATTGCACTTATCACTCCTGGTCGGGTGCGGATATGTATAAGTTTGCAGTCACCTCCACGCGACTGCTTGCCTGCTGTCTAATTTCGGGTCTGCCGGGGGTACCAGTCTACGATCCAATCTATAGTGCTGCGTGATCTCCCCATATTTTATCAAGTGCTCTCCGCTCCCTCGGCATCAAGTGGCCCTGTAGCGGCTCGGCAGTAGAGATCTCGAGCCAGCTTGTGGGCCGCCTCGTTGCCCGGGAACGGCTTATTTTTTTACTACCCGGTTCACAAGGCTTTAAATCGGCCGCCGACTCTTGTCATTTGTTGCGGAAATGCCGCACAAGCGAAAGAATTTGCTAATGAGCGGCGCATGGTAGGGTAGCAAAGCAGAAATGTTCTTTGCTGCTCGATTACTAATAACTTCCGTGATTTTTTCTAATGGCGCACGAAAACATTAGCTCACACGCAAAAGGCAATGCGTGCATTATTTCACGATTTTCACAGCTGCTTAGTGGTCTGTATGACATATACATTGAGATTTTCTGTTCTAACATAGAAATATTTTTAACAAAGTGAAATCAACGCATGCACCATTATATGTTTTGTTGTGTTGCATTGGTAAAACGACTGCTTTGTTGTGGCAACTTTTCATCTCGAAGTAGCTTACGTAATAGTAATCTTTATCGCGAAGCGCGCACGGAGAAGGAAGGACTTTGCGCATATTTTGAAGGCCCTGTTGCCATACATTATGAAATTTACACTACACATGAGGGCTTCGAATAACGTCAAGCCCTTTAAAGAAGCTTGGAACGTAAACTTTTCTCTGACGGATCGGACGGTGTTGCCATTGTTCACTCTGGCTCCCGACTCGCTCCCTCCCCTTATAGAGCGGTTCATGTGTCCATCGAGAATTGTGACATACACATGCGCCTTTCCTCTGCTATAAACGAATATAACAATTTATCGCCGCGACCCTCAGAAGTTACACCATTATTACGGTTTCAAAAGAGCAGAGTTCATCGGTACAACTCCATAAAACATTTGAAAACTCGATTTGACTAGCAATTTTCTGTGCATTAACAATCCGAACCGCTTAACAAGGGGACGACCGATTAGAACACAATTTTGTGTTTTCTGTGGTTTCCGTTTTTTTTTTTTTTTTGCTCTCGACAACACGAACGTTTGCTTGGACGGTAGAGGTATACACAATCGCTGTAAGAAACCGCACATTGAAAAGTCGGTGTTGGAGGGGTATAACTACAACACTCGTAGCTGTCGCTTTATCAATAGGTTGAAGCCATGCTTGAACCCCGACAAATATATTTTTGTTTTCGCAGAGATAGAGAGAGAGCACAGTAATGAGCCGTTTTAAGGGCTGTCTACTTAGAGTTTAAGAGTTGTGATTCCACGATTACTGCAAGACCAATTACTTAACTTATTACATACCGGCCACCCTAGTATATACAAAAGTAAGATGACTGCACGGACTGATGCCTGGTGCACAAGTATTTAAAAAACACTAGTAGCAGAGTGAAGAGCTGTACTACGTGGCAGACGCAAAAACGAGCTTCAAAGCCACTCCAGCAAGGACCCTGGCCCTTTCCGCAGTGACCATGATCAAATCCTCACACTGATATTATGGTGATCATTTTTTGGATGTAGCGTCTTTGCAAAAAGTCACGATGCTGCAGGATTTCCTTTTCAACCGTGTTTGGAGCCCTTAATCTATTTCAAAAAGCAAAAAAATGGCCTTTACAGATAAGAGTGAAGGGCTGTTTTTCCGCATCAGTGATTAATAATTTGTCATGTCCTGTAAAACGCATAACTACAGGGCTAAGGAGCAAATCGGGCAGCCTGGTTATTTTTGGCAAAGATGGTATATTTTTGGTTATTGTTGCCACCTTCTCGAAGTGGATTGAAGTCTCCTGTATCGCCCAGGTCTGGAGAAGCAACAATGTCTGCCCCGAGTAGCATATTTCCTTGGCATGTCCACTTGGACATGACAGTTTCTGACGATGGGTCTACCTTTAACATTGCCCCGCACCATGAGTTCCTATTTGCAAATAATATACGGCACATGCTCGTACCCCGCTACCACCCTGTTGGGAACAGTGCAGCAGAGCGAGTGTATAGGTCGTTAAGAACATATTGAAGAGGATTGGTTCTGGAGACTTCCAAAAATATCTGTCCAGGTTTTTGCTCTACTAAAGGGCCAAACCATACGAAGTCACTGCTCTGTCGCCGTGTGAGCTTTTAGCGGAACTAAATTTGAAGACTCCGTTGCATGTCCTGCTCACAAGGCGGCTGCATGCACAGGTGTTTCTAAATTCCAAAACGATTCCAAAATAAGTGTATGCTGACAGAGCTTTACGACAGGCTCCTTCATCGCAACCTGTCTACCTACGGTCGTTTCCACTGGAAACAGCAGGAGCATAGCAATCTCGTTAAACGCTTGCAGCTTTAGAAAATCGCGGGCACGCATCTCAAAGGTGATATCTGGAAGGTGACGAGGCCGATTTGTGACTGTTCGGTGCATTGTGTGATGTCACTAGAAAAGGGGCATCACCGATTTTCAGCTCCGGCATGAGCTACGGCCTCCATATGGAAGAAATAAATAACAAAAATGAAAAATTGCTTAGCTCTGCTATGGCTGGATATACGTAGCAAAAAGCAGTGAACACCTAGGGATCAAATGTTAATTTCTCCAGTCTTCTACGCCGTTCGCCACCGGCTAAACTTTCCTTATCTTCAATGTCCGGCGCGTCTAATTTCACCGGCGTACTAAATTTGTTCACAGAAAAGGAAAGGCGCAGCATCTGTCACTACAACTCGCGGAAGGCAAGACGCGCCGCCCGGCGGCACTGCAGCGCACTTGTTCCCGCTTGATCCTCATGGCTCATCATCATCATCATCATCATCATCATCATCATCAGCAGCAGCAGCAGCAAAACGTTTTATTGCGAAAGCAATACTAATTTCACTTTTCAGCCCTTCGCGTAGCGAGGCGGTAGCTGCCATTAACCTTTAGCATGACCCTTGGCGCGCCGCCAAGCACAGCTGCACACAAACAGGGGCCCCAACTCGCGCCATCAACTCGCGAGGCAGTAGCTACCAAAAGTGGCCTAACTCCCACTCCCTCCGTGAGGGAGCGCCTCAGCAGGAGTGACGTCATTCCACCTGCCGCAAGAACAGGGCCCCCAACTCGCGCCGTCAACTCGCGAGGCGGTAGCTACTAACCGCGGCCTAACTCCCGCTCCTACCGCAGCTACCGCCGAGGGTCCAACGTTGGATACTATAGGAGGTGGCCTAGCGGCAGGTGGAACCAACGCAGTCTCCAGGGATGCTTTCATTTCTACTGACGTAACGAATGCCGTTGGAGCCGGTGCCGGAGCGGCAGTTGTACATTCTGCCTTAAAGGTCCCCTGAAAGGGGTCACAAATAATGGTAAACAATGCCATAACACTTATAGTTATTGAACCACCCATCATTCTCCCGCAAAAATTTTCGATCTTGCTTCTGCAACACCAGAGATATCGGCGATTAAAAATGACCCTTCTAATTTTCCCTGTCAACTCGTACGCCGAAGGGAGCCATAAAAAAAATATAGAATACAAGCAAGTTCAAAGCTCCGCCCAGACATACGTCACTACGACGAACTTCCGGTTGCCGCGCGCTCGCTCGCTGGCGTACTCGCGCCAACCCGTCCTCGCTCGCACACGCCTGAGGAGTTCGCCAGTTCGCGCAGCGACGGTTATTGTAACCGCGAACCCGTGGTTATCCTATGTTACACGGCGGACCAACCCATGGTTGCACCACTAACCGCGGTTACCGCAAACCGAGCTTGACGACCACGGTTTGCGTCGTTAACCGAGGTTATGACGGCATCTGTTGACGGAAGCTACTCGTCAGCGCCCGGGTGCGCGAAACGTGCGAAACGTACGAGCGGGTCTGCTTCGCAAAGTTATTCATTTGCCCACTGTATCACAATCGATGTATAGATTATGGTGCCTCCCGACGTCTTCGATTACGGCCGACAGCGCAGCGACTGCGTACTGAAGCCTTGTCTTGCCTACAGTATCGTTTGAACGGCTTGTTACTGAGCAGAACGTCAAAAAATACGCGGCGTTAGCTATGAAAGTACACAAGTTTGCAACGCTTGCAGCACGGGATGCCGCGAGCAGGCTGAGGTACTTTACAACTACCGCGGGGGTGGAACGTGCGAGCGCGGCGAACGACGGCGCCGTGCGTGACCGTCCCTAGTCGTCGCTAGGCCTAAATTGTTTCGCTTCGAAGCCGCGGCGGTCGACGCTTTGGAACATGATCAACGCTGTCGTAAATAGTCTACTTATGAAACTGCCTTATAGTGATTCCTATCCTGCCATAGCAAAATAATTATAGGATTAACTCTGCCGACGCATTAATCACAGAGCTAGTACGAGCAGATCGGATCAGCGGAAATGCACCAGCGGCAGCTGGCTTGAGCAGAAAACTAGCTTGTATCACGGCTATCGCTCTTACCAGCAATTTGCTGCTGGTCAGCGATCCTCTCGAGGGCTTCATACTTGATATTCGGCTCAGTATCCCAGACGCCAAACAATTTTAGCACGCTTTATTTCGGACATCGATGCTAACGATCCGGCGTGTCGTTCGCGAACGGTATGCGGGAGGAGGGGCCACAGCGGCGGTGTTTACGGCGGTCCAGGAGATGCTGCCATCGTGCGGTGCTTGACCGTGCTGTTGACGCCTCGTCGGACGACACTCCGATACTCCTGGAACCACGTTATATAAATAAGATATTTGTAAATTCAGCTTCGTTCTGCCGATCCCTGCTTCGCTTCGGTTGTTGCACTTAATGGGCAATGGCCTCCTAACCGATAAGGACGGCGAGCTGTGTAACAGCCCGCACAGAGTTCGAGCAGCGCACGAGCAGACGACTTTCGCAGCTACCGGAAGTGTGTCCGTGACGTCATGGTTGCAGTGACCGCAGCGAATGGCAGCTTCTAGCAAGCCTTGTCAGTCAACTGACCCGTGACGTCACGGGACAAGGAAATAGTTTCATGCGACACCGCCAAGCGACATTCTCTCTGCCCGCGAATTTCAAAAAACGCTGTTTTAAAAATTAATAATAAATCGCTGGCTTTGTTCCAAGGAGTTATACTTTGCGTTAATGCCCAAAAGGATGTGTTCTACACACTGAACACGTTATCAGTGGCTTCTTGGGGACCGTTTCCGTGGGCCTTTAACCTCACCCATAACCAACTATATCGTTGCAGCCAAGGCACTCCTTGTATACATAGAATAACCAAGCAGCACCCCGCAATAAACAATAGCTGAACCATATGCCGTGGCCAGAGTGAATCACAGCATAACCATAAGCATAACCACAAGCACCACAACCAGCTGTACCACCAGCTGAACCTAGGCGTAACCAAAGCTATTGCTTTGGCAATTACCAGGATTAACCAAGCTAAGCCAGTGCCAATTTTTTATTTCCACCGAAATGAAACTCCTTTAAGGACCCCCCGGCACGCAAGCCTAAGAGAGCCCTACTCAAGAACCTTACCAACAAAGGTCTGGTAAGATACATTGTCGCTTCACGGCCTCGGGTGCCAGGCGGATAGCTTGTTGCTGCTGATCGGGGTTCTCGCTCCGCAGCAAGGCCTCCCAGGCTTCTCTATCTGTTATCTTTTGCTCGGCGCCCGGGCTGCCAGCAGATTCCCAAATCACTTCACCTCCATATATGTAATGTTATCACCCCGACGCGAACCAGGAACCTTTAAATGAAGGTTAAAAGCTCTCAGACTGAGCCAACGGATCGCAACAGCTTCTGAAGCGAAAAGTTTCACTACGAGGATCGGAGCCGAGCTTCGCGTTAGCCATATGCCATGATATCACAGCCAAGGCCAGCTGCGCAGCCCCCTCGCCAAACACTACCGGCGTTGTTAAGAGGTGTGTTACTCCTGCTCATTAAAAAAAAATTAGTCTCCATCTGAAAATCGAACCTCCCTTTTTGCCAGCCAAGCGCTTTACAGCTGTTCCACGCCCAGGGTTTTGTTTTAATTATTGCCAGTCAACAAAGTACATACAAGCATAGAAATCTCTAGTCTACCTTTGACTTAAGCCATGTCTTAAAACTTTTCAATTGTGATCAATGCACGTTTTCATTCTAATTGTCCACTGAGGCTGCTCAGCCTAGGACTCAGACTCATCTCAGACTGCGGAGAGCATATCTGAGAATAAAAGATGAAGCATTATATCCATGACAAACGGATGAAGGAAAAAGAACTACATTGCCAACTAGACCTGCCTGTATGCCTATAAAGTTCTCAGCCTGGAATGTACAAGAAAGAAATAAGAGGAACAAAAAGTAAGCTTGAGACTACCGATAAAGACAAGCACTGAGCTGTCATAATGCGGGCGCGAACCGAGCGTCTCTGGCTCGAAAAAACAAGTACGAGACTCAGAATGAAATCAAACAAAGTACGAAAACGGGGTAACGAATGACACTGATATAATTCAGTTGGCTTTTGTTGAGCAGCACCGGGAATTGTTTGGGTGACTACAGATCCAAGAAGAGGAGTTTAGAAATACAATTGCTTGTCCCGCATGCCGAAACTAGAAGACAAAACTAAAAGAAAGCTGGACAGGCCAATCAGCATGACAGATATTGAAAGAGGTATCAAAGAGTTGAGCGCTGGAAAATATCCTGGTCATGTCGGCTAGTATACCGACTTTTATAAGCTTTTCAAACAAGAAATCACTGAGGTTCTTCATTGCGCCTTTACGGAAATTTCTGACACAAAAAATGCCCCTGTCATTTAGAACAGTCCATATGGTTTTAATACCTAAAACTGAGGACGAGGCTAAATTGGTGTCGGTTGGAGCTTATCATCCGATAAGCCTAAAAAATGTTGATTATAAAGTGTTTATGAAGATAATTGCCAGAAGAGTGCGTAATGTTATAAAATATCTTGTAGGGCCACATCAAACGTGCGGTATTAAAGGCCGCACCATCGGAACAAATGTGCACATTGCAAGAACTGTTCTTGAATGCTGAGAACGAGTTCCTGTAATGCAGCTTGATCTTGTGAAGGCTTTCAATAGAGTGCCACACGAAATTATTTTCGCAATACTAAAACATGTAAATGTTGGCTCTGTGTTGTCACAAGGTGTGCGGATGGCATATGAAAACTGTGTCGCACGTATCATTGTGACTAAGCAGTTATCAAAATGAGTGCCTGTCTGTTCTTCAGTACGGCAAGGTTGTCCGCTCTCACATCTGCTTTTTGCTATTTATCTTGAGTCGTTTCTATTATCATTGATACATAATGAACGTTTCTCCTGGTTCACTCTCCAGTCTACGCAGGTAAAAGTACCGTGTTACGTGGAAAATATCGCTGTTTCTTGCACAGAAAGGAAAAGCCTTCAATGTGCGGTCTGAGTTGCGTTTGACTACAGTACATTGTTGACGTCACGAGAAACGAAGACATCATCAATTTTGAGCTGAGGCACGAGCAACTGCTTCCGTATGGAAGAATGAAATAAGACAAAAAGTTGTTGCGATCCTTTGGCTCAGACTAATAGCTTTTAACCTTCATTTAAAGGTTCCTTGTTCGTTTCCGGGTGTTGGCATAACGCATATGGTGGTATTAAAGAACAACACAATAAGCCGTACCGCCCATGGAAGCATCAGCACAGGCCAATGCGCAACTGCGCTATATCGAGCTAAGGTGGCGCTTCGGCTTTCTTTTCAAAAGTAGCGGAGGCTATCTAGACAGAGCGAGGGCTGTACTCGAGCACAGTTGCAGTTGAGTGACGTCATGGTTATCACGTGACGAGATAAGAGCGAGCGGTTATTCAGTCATATCGGCTACATGGCTACATGGCTACATGGCGCCGTATCTGTCACGCGGACTCCAGCTATTATCATCAGAGTACACAAGGTAATTATGAAGAGCGTTTCACGATCCGAGGTGTGGCCCAGTTGGTAAAGCGCTAGGTAAACGGCTGCAGGTTCGATTCGCGGTTAAGACACGATTTCTTAATTCTTTAACTCTCACCCTAGAAAGCGCGACACCTCTGCTGACACCCTTCTGTCCACAACGATGAGGCATTGAAAGCTTTCGCCTTAAACGGACACAAGAGAGGAAGACAGCACTGCGCGCTACTATATTATATATTCACTGTCACATCACCTAACCTCCTTTCGGCTCCCGCACATACCACAATGATGTGCTTTTATTACGAGAAAACGAGAATATTGTTACGGGGATGTACTTAATGTAACGGCACTGCGATGGGCTGAACTCGACGCTAAGACTTCAATAGCAGTGCAGTATTCGCTCTGTCAGCATCGTCCTCTTTCTCAACGCTTCGTCGTGCCCGTGCTCCTCGGTCGTCGTCTTTGTCAGTGAGCACATGACTTTGGTCGCGCGTTTCCCGGTAACACTACTCCCCTCGGCAAAAGGCAACGTCCCGGTGCGTATTAGGCGTGCGGTGTGGAGGGGGACGTGTACCATTTTGGAAGTGGGTGTAGCAGTCGGTGACTTTGGGTGGAGCGGTGCAATCTCATAGGTCACGTCGGTCACTGGGCGTAGTACACGGTAAGGACCTGTGTGGTGGGGCAGAAGTTTTTGACACAACTCCACACGACGGCACGGAAGCCAGAGCAACACCAGAGATCCGTGAGGATAGTGCACATCGCGGTGGTGAACGTCGTAGCGGCGTTTTTGAGCTTCTTGAGAGATGGTGAGATTGTGA
>JAJIZL010038863.1:3951-42410 GCA_023969395.1 Amblyomma maculatum
CACTTATCATGTATTACCAACTAGCCCAGAACTCTACTTTGCTCAAGTTCATTTCTTCTACATTGGGCTCTTTTCTTTGTGCTCTTCCCCTCGAGGAACAGTGTGGGCAGTTAGCGCTCGTCCTGTGTGCCTCTCCTGTCCTTGTCTGTTCCACGCTAAGCCTCCCACTTATCAAAATATTTCAGTTGGTCGGTGCGCGGGGAATTACCGATTATTTTTCAGAAATGCTTTCCAGAACGATTCGAAAAACTACTTTCCTTTCATTATTGTGAGGGATTTGTCTTTAAGATGACACAAAAGCCAAAAATGTTATCTCCCTCCATTAGACGTTATTCTAGCTCAGCTCCCGTCTTCTTTATAAACGTCTGTGTATCACCGATAAAAGAGAGCAAGTAATGAAAGTAGGAGTAGTCGAGAGAAGCGAGCAGAAGCTTTAGAGTTCCCTAATCAACATTTTTTGGTCGCTTGGGGAGAAAATAATACATTGTGGAGCGCGTGGGGCCACCTATTATTTCTGCATGTGACCGCCACTTCGCTGTGTTTTACCGTATACGTAGGTTAAACGCATAACTCGACGCATTACCGCACAAGCCGGCGTCCTTTTTTTATTTTTCGACGAACGTGTATCTGTTTTCGTTTTCGTTCCGTCAACTACGCGTTGTGTTCCCATCAATGCCAACGGAGCTCTTTCCGCATGCTTCGGAGCAGTTGGAATCCGTCCCGTTGCCTACAACTGAACTAGGAGTCCTTCACTCCGCTTTGTCTTTCCCTTAAGCAGCGGAGAATTCCTCTTTCCGCTCCTCTCCACACCGGTTCAGAGCAAAACTTTTCGAGGCTTGAAATCGGCATGAGTTATCAAAAGAAGTCAAAGAACTGATTTTATATATCTTCTTCCAATAATATCACTGAACGTTAAATTGACAACTCGCTGAAGCGAATCACCAGTTTAGCCCTGTCAAAGCCTCATTTCATTTAAACACCAATGCAAAGATGAATCCTCCTTTCAACTGCAATATCATAAACCCTAAAGGGAAATGAAATGGCCGAAAACCGTATCTCTTGAGGATATGTTGGTGTCGTTAGAGAATCTTCCTCTTGAATGTCCTGACATCGTTTTATGGTCAAGAAGCCATGCGTGACAAAAAGACCAAAACGATCCTAAGTCAAAATATTACATTGCATTCGCACAGACTGCTTGCATCGCTGCGTGGATTCATAAAACTGGCATGGATTAATCTCAGCTGTGTTCAAAAGATGGTATGTGCCGGGATACAGAATGTTACATCATGTGCTGTCCAGGGTACACTGTTGAAAGGAATGTGTTGTTATCTTCCCTCAAGAAGAAGAAGTCCCTCACTGTTCACTTGAGGACATTGTCTATACATGCCCACAGCAGCCTGGCAAAATGGAGTTCTCTCTCCTTTAAGATTCCTCGAGGACTCAGGTTGAACTCCAGTAGGTAGCAGCAGGAGTGTCAATTAACCGTTCCGTGTGATTGTTTGCATGCGCAGGAAATGTGGACCCTATTTAATGTTCAATGGTCGCTAGCAATTCCTGGCAGAACTCTAAAGGCTAACCGCACCTGCACCTAGCAACAGCCTCAACCTCAACCTCAACACCATAAACTCCAATCATTCTTCCTGACCCATTTATTTACAGTCGAGTAAGTCCTAGGCGGTTTTTACAGAGCTAGGGTTCACACATACTATTCATCATCATGCATATATCATACATATATACTATTATTATAACATCGATAGGTACCACAGCCATCGGCATTCGCGTGTTATACTCATGCTTTACGGCTGGTATGGTAGTATAATGTCATAATAATGGCGTTCATAATTCCGGAATGATCCTCGTAAGCAAGGTCCGTGAAATGTCTTGAGGGACTACATTCTGCTGAACTGAACTAGTGAGTTTCGACAGTGCACTTTTCACTGTTTAACCACTGAAAGTTGTCCCCAAGTATAGTACTTACTGGAATAATGTTTGACGTCTAGCATGAAATTCTTAAAAATACTTGTTCTCCTATATTTGCCTCTCAATGGCCTATATTCTTGCTCAACAATGTAAAACAGTGCTCGCCGAAAGGAGCATCCACAAAAAGATACCGAGCTTAATATTATCCGTAAGTAATCAGTTCTAAAGAACTTTGTGCATAAGCTAAGACTTTCACTGTACGGCAGCAAAAAGAAAAATCATTTACTGCCCCTGAAATTAGGCACAAAGCTATACGTCCGGTTCTCGATTGAAAGCTGTGACTTCAAGACCGCAAATGACGTACGGTTCCGTCCACCAAGGTTACAGGAGATCCATAGGTGCCTTATTGGGGCTCACATGGGTTTCCAAATGACATAACATTAAAACTGTAGGCATCGTAAGATGCAGCCTTCATCGATCATAACTCTAACCTTACATTTGACAACTGCTGACTACAGTGAACAAACCAGTGTGAATGTAAGTTAATGCGGATAGGCAAGAAGTACATCCCTGTGCTAACGCAACGAGAATCTGGCTGATACAGGAGGCCACGTCCAGTCATAAGGGTCATACTCGTGTCCAGCGCACACGATATGTTTCCTTAATTTACCGTGTCACGTGCTGACACAAGAAAATTTATGCATTCAAAATGTTCCTGCTAC
Source organism: Amblyomma maculatum (assembly GCA_023969395.1). NCBI lineage: Eukaryota > Metazoa > Arthropoda > Arachnida > Ixodida > Ixodidae > Amblyomma > Amblyomma maculatum. The sequence goes on from JAJIZL010038863.1 coordinate 6,597, forward strand.
TCTGTCCTTCATCTAAAAAATATTCAGAGTCGTCTAGAGTTGTGGGCCTGCTTTGAACTGCGATCAAGACGTCTACCGCACTGAACAACTGACCAAGAATAAGCATGGCACCTACTCGATTGCGAGCACTCTTACTTTTTCCTGCTGCCTCGCCAGCAGCAAAAAATAATACGTTTGAAATATACAGCGGTATATTTAAAATGTATAATAAATATAATTTGTGGTCAAGAATGCACTCAAATTATACCTAAAACAGATTTGTTAAATTTCGTAGCCAATATTTGAAATATATTTTTGAGATATATCAAAACTACCATATCTGAAAGTGCACTTCGAGAATATTCTGAATAGGGGAAAACTACATGTGCGTTTTTAGCTTGTAGGCAATGCGTTGAAAATGTACTTTTGTAAATATGAAATTTATTCATCTGACGTACATTTCAAATCTTACCCGATATTCGAAATCTATCTTTAAAATTATTTGAAAATGATATACCTGAAAATAGGTTTCGCGCATATTTTTGAGTACCTGAAAAATACATGCGTTTTTAGCATGTTGGCAATCTATTGTAAACATAGATATTTAAGTACATAGTTAACTCGTCTCAAGTGCATTTCAAGTCTTAGCCGACACTTCAAATGCATATCTAAAATCTGTCGAAAATGCTAGACCTGAAAGTACGCTTAGATTCTGTTTCGAATACGTGAAAGATACAAATGCGTTTTTAACAGGTTGGAAATATGTTCAAAATGTACTTTTGTAAATATGAAGTTATGTCGTGTGAAATACGCTTCAAGTACTGCTCTCGACACTGATACTTATCTTTTAAATGGGAACTCATTCCTTCAGTTCAGTTCAGGCGTTCAGTCGTGTCCGACTCTTCGTGACCCTATGGACCATGTCACGCCACGCTTTCCGGTCTCTCACTATCTTCTTAACATCACATAGCTTCATCTGCAATGCCTCGAGAATGCCATCTAACCATCGCGTTCGCTGCCTACCCCTTCTCCGGCGACCCTCAACCTTTCCCAACATCAAATCTTTCTCCAGCGACTCCTCTCTTCTCATCAGATGACCAAAGTAGCTGAGCTTTAACTTTAGAATTTGACCCTCCAATGAGCAGTCAGGGTTTATGGTCGACAATATCGACTGATTTGTTCTTCTGGCAGTCCAAGGAACTCTTAAGAGTCTTCGCCAGCACCACAATTCAAACGCGTCAATTCTTCGGCGGTCAGCCTTTTTCACAGTCCAACTCTCGCATCCATACATCACAACTGGAAAGACCGTAGCACGGGTTATACGGATCTTGGTTGGCAGACTAATGTCTCTGCTCTTTACTAGGCGGTCAAGGCTAACCATTGCTCTCTTTCCCAGAAGCAGGTGTCTCCTAATTTCATGGCTGCAGTCTCCTTCCGAGGTAATCTTGGCGCCCAAGAACAGAAAATCTGTCACAGCTTCCACTTCTTGTCCATTGATGCTCCAGGACTTGATAGGGCAAGACGCCATGATCTTCGTCTTTTTAATGTTCAGTTTAAGCCCAAACTTCTCACTCTCTTCTTGTACGCGCATCAGAAGTCTCTTGATATCCAATTCACTTTCTGCCATTAAAGTGGTATCATCCGCATATCTAAGGTTGTTGATGCGTTTTCCAGCGATCTTCACTCCAGCTGAAGACTCGTCCAGACCGGCCTTCCTCATGATGCACTCTGCATATAGGTTAAATAGGCAGGGCGACAGTATGCAGCCTTGCTTATTCCTTCAACTCAATCGCAAGTAGCAGCTAACTTCATTAACAGCTGTATGCTACTTTAAATGCCAAATAGTACTCAGAACGCGCTATGCAAAGAATGGTTTGGAGGTACAAATGATACGAAACTTCTCACAACTTGGGCCACATTGATGTCCGCTATTGATGACGTCTATTGCTAAACGATGGCAATTGCTCCTGTCGAGGGTCAAAGTTTCCGCACGCACACGCACATAGAAATAATTTATCCTGTAACTTTTCAAAGCTCTATAGTAAGGGGCATGAAAACAAAGGTCATTTATGAGGGCATTAGTCAATATTAGCCTTATTTGTTTTTTATTAGCCAGCACTAAACATGTTTGAGGAATTTTTAGTTTCTTACAGCATTAATAAGTATATTTTGATGCATTATTACTATATATTTTTCTTTTCGAAGAGGGCATATTTGGTGCATTTTATGCGTATCATAAGGATGCTAATGATACATACTTATGACATACCATTCGTATACTTTCTGCTAGCTTGAAAAAAGGTCATGAGTACGTTATTAATGCTTTGAAAGTACACTGTCAATCTATTGGTGAAACATGTTTTATCCCTGCATAACAACACGAATTAAATAAAGTACATTTTTAATATGCTAGAAATATACTAAGCTGGCAAAAAACTATTTTTAACATATTTCTAAAAATATGCACTGTTGTATTCCTAGTATATTTATTATGCATTTTTTTCTGCATTTTAATCATAGGGGCTAAATAATACAAAATAAATATGAATAAAATACTATACAATTCAAATGTATTTTTAGCACGGCCTTTTTTCTCTGAGGGTTACTATTAGACACATATCCGTTATAGAGTACAGCTTAGCACATCGACAGTAGTAGAATAGGGCAGGAGGAATCAGTGGCATCTCGATTTATGCATTGCCCTATATATTATGGTCGCGGCGAAAAAAAACAACAAAACCTCTCGGTTATGATAAACATAAAAAAAAGAGGCAGCAACGTTGCTTAATTATCCCCGCATTACAGCTGCATTTATTCCTAGCTTTCAGTGCCGTGTATCGGTTGGTTCATGACACAGTAACGTCTGTATTTGTACGCCAAGCTGGAGTTTGACGCAGTCGCACGCACGCGTCCGAAAAGGGCCCTTCCACATTCACTCCCTCCTCACCGGCAACTCTCATCCAGCTTATCTCCCCTGCAAATCTCTCTACATGGACAGGCTCCTTTTTGGCCCCAGTTGATGGCTGCCGCGTCGAGGGTAGCCACGTGACCAGCTAGGCCTGAGTGCGAAAGCCCAAAACTATCCCTCTGCATCGTTTAGAGTTGAGCATGTCAGGAAGTTCATGTTTCTTTCGCTGCTTTATCGCGGATAACACAAATATTGAAAGAGAATAAAGAAATAAATGAAATTCAAACATGGTACCAAACTCGTGTATAGCAATATGTTTGCATTTTTTTTTGGTTTTAAGCGAGATTTCCTTCTTGCTTATACCTTATTCTTGAACAGGGAAGAGCGGGGAAAGGAGAGGCGGGGAGATTAACCAGGGTCCTTATTCCGAGTTTGCGTCGTTATCAAAGTGTCGGTATCTCACATGGCTCCGAGTCATCTGATTGGTCGAAACGCCACAACTGTGTGTTGCCACTACAGAACCGAAACAAGGGGCAACTTCATGTGCCGCGTTTCCACCAATCAGATGACTCGAGGTCGGGGAGATAGCGACACTTTCGATAACGACGCAAACTCAGAATTTGGGCCCAGGAGGATCGTATTGCTTTTGTTGCACTACTCTAGCGAAAAAATGATCGGGAGAGTGCAAAGGCGAATGAGAAAAAATCACTTTGTATATAGAGCAAGAGAGGACTTCCAATACCTCGCTCTCTCACTCAGGCAAGACGGCCTACCGAAGCAGAAATGCCTTTCTGCTTCGGTCTGACTTGCCATCAGAGCTGACGATCGCTGCCGGTCACCATCGAAGCATCATTATCCGAGACGAAGCACGGAAGTTGAGAGATATCTTTCAGTATTCGTGCGGTCAGAGCGGCTATTACTTGTAATAGCCGATGCTTAATGCCATGCTCAGAATTAATTGTAGTTGGCCTGGGCTAGTGGACTGGTACCAGTTTATCACAAAGATAGCATTGGCCCACAAACCGAAAACAAAACATGAAAATGAAACACAGATGTTGCTAACACAGGCCATTACTACCGACGCCCTGCTTGCAGTAATATCAAGTCAAATATTGGCTTAATGGAGGAAGTCGTTGGTTTGGCTTACGGGATTGAAAGAAGACTCGCCAAATTTTAGTTTTATGTTCTGCGTATGGACTGATGCGGCGGACATTGAAAAGCAGGAACATCCACGGGGAAACGCGGAGAGAAAGAAATAAATTATAACTGTATGTTTTCCTCGCGCAATTTTGGTTCGATTACATCCGCAAAGCGGCGGATAGGCTGTTAATGACCCACTGAGTTCGCATGAGAACCACAAAAGCTGCAGCACTGTCGGAGTGGATTCGAACCCGGGAATATCTCATGGGAAGTAAATACGAAATCACAAAGCTGTGTACGCTTTTTTTCGTCTTTACTGCCGTGTTTTGCCAAAACCTAGACTGGCCGATTTTTCTATAGCTCATCAATTTACATGCAATACATTTGATTATGAAAAGTTCAAATTGATCGCTTTTTTTCAATATATTGATATATTCAGGTACACATGACTGCATTTTCAAAACATCAATTATCTGATTATCTGTAGGACGGAATCTGTAAAATACACTGCGATGAATTGAAACGTGTAAAACGAATGCCTCATAGCTATCGACGCTGGCGATCATGCCGAGTGCTTCACTGCCGCTCTATCATGCTGCGCGTTGATTGTCACTGTCTTCATCAACCACCATTCGTGCGCGACGGTTCCAAACAAGCAGTGTCGTATTGCCTTCCTATAGAATGATGAGTGGACTCCAAATTTAATCATGCCTCGCCACTAATGTTACCAGTCACCGATTTTGCATATCTTTGCTTACATATCCTTGATACCCTAGACGAGACAGGCCGTGATCGAATCTGGGTTGACAGTAATCTAGCACCCTGACCCTTGCACCATTGCGCAACCGCTACCTGAAGTGATTATGTAGTTACAGTAACTTTTGTATAGCTGAAATACATGCAATAGACTGTATCGCTAAGAGCAAGAGAAAGACATAAGCGAGAAAAAGATCACTTTACACATACATACATACATACATACATACATACATACATACATACATACATGGACGAACGGACGGTGGTGGCTTCCGCTTTGCTGTGAAGCCTGTTCAGAATGAAAACTGGTATAGGCCGTGACATCTCCTTCTCTCCACATTCCATTTGGGGGCATTGCACAACAACAGATATGGTCATTACTTGAGTCAGGACAGGAATGAATGCCTTAAAAAAATGGGATGTTGAATTTCATGAAGCACGTAGCTCTTTCAGACCACTGCTCCGAGTTGCTTAGTTGCTTCATGCGGTTTTACATCAAGCCATTTTGACGCCCCTTTGGAGTTGTTTTTCTGAGTAGGATCGGATAGGCGCCTCTGTTTTGCTAAGCTGTGTGGAAACTCCGCCGTCCGTGGGAAAACAAATTTGCCTTTTCAATTCAGCTAAGAGCCCCCTCTATTCTCTTTTCTCCCACTTTCTGTCAACTTTTTCACTGCTCAGAATTCCGCGCGCAGTTCGGCGCTACAGGATCACGTGGAGGGGCCGTGAACAAGGGGGAAAACGAGATTGGCTAGTGTCGTGTCACAAAAGACTCTAATGGCTTTTAAAACGGCGGCAAGTGTCAAAGCGCCGGCGAACCGAGAATCGTCAGCCACCCGTGCGCTTGTTCGTGGAAGCCTGTCACTCGCTACCGCTTGAAATGCGTGGCAAACAGCCATTTTTTTTTTCTACTGATGTGCCTCGAAATAAAGTTAAAAACGATGAGCGTTGCTCCATCTTTTTTAAAAGGTTCACTACCCTCGGGGTCTGGAACATCGAACAGGACACACGGCCGCGTAGAAAAATTTTCAGAGCTTTCAAAACGACATTAAACGGCTTCTAGGGAAGGAGGCACGTACGCGATGACTGGGGTGTCGATGAAGCGATACCAGGCACACGCCGAATTTTGAAGAGTGCGGTGACTGACGACGTTTTGTTTTTTTCGTCGTATTTCCACTCGACTATTGTGGGAGTGCACGCGATGGGGGAGGAGGGCTGCGGGGTTGTGGAAAGCAAATGAGCCTTGAGCGATGGTGCTCTTAGCTGGTGCGTGTCACATGGCCGTCGTCACAGATCGATCACTCCTCGCCGTCTTATCGAAATGCGAACGCGCCTTTGACAACTCCTTCCGGTTAACATTTCGTTTTAAAGTGTAGCCTGTTCTTTCTTTTTGTTTCCTTCAGTGGACTGTTCAGCTTCAATGAATTTAGGTCACGCTCGACTTACCATCCCTACTGTACAATCAACAAATCTTACAAATTTTGCACGTGTAATGAGATCACAGCAGTGACGTAACTGATGGCTGGCGACTTGTCGCCCTGCTTTGTATCCCACCGGCTGATTTAGTAATAGCTGGAAGTGTCCTTCGGCCTAAGAGAAATAAATCCTTGAGCCTAAATTTTGCAGTAGCTCTCTGCTTAACGCAGCGAACTTCACATCGCTTAGAACTAAAATTGAAAAAATGAAGTTACCTGTGAGTTAAACCAAATAAACTACAGGAAAACGGTATTACTTTTCCTACGAAGAGCCTTTTCATGACAGAAGAAACGAGGTGGATGATTATTTTGTGCAGACCACTACACTACATAAATTTGAAGAAATATTCGAGCGAGACGTTTGCGAGTTTGGCTGCATGCGTCCTCATTTGGTATCTGCAAAGCTCTCCGCTGTCTAAAGTCATGAGCACCTTTGAGCACCTTTGGATTCATTATTGCATTCGTTTAGTGGTTCCCCACTTTCCAATCATGTTGTCGCATTTCGTATATATAACCTATCCCATCGTCTCGTTTCCCCTATGCTTGTCGGTTTCTAAGAATTCGCAGCAGGTTTTGGAACATACAGAAATGCATTTCCGCTAGTGTGATATGTAACTGCACCTTGATGAACGCCAGGTGGTCATTAGTGCACTCGGGGCACTAGCTCACCATGGATTCTCAACTTTCAGAACATAATCTCTTCAAAAAGACTTTTAGTCCGTAATTGTTGTTCGGTTATGGATTAGGAAGGAATTCTTTCTAGTCTTGCATTTTTTGTCGCCTTTGCATATGGCATGATCAGCTCATTCACACAAAGGAACATTGCGCTTTTTCTATGTTCCGGCACACCAGTAAAGAATGCTAGTACACTAGTCGAACAATACGCATCCCCTTTGCTACCAGGGGTTCTACAGCGTAGTTCTTTTCCCAGGCTTGAATGGCACCTCGGCTGGTCGCGTGCCATATACACGATGATTTTTGTTCGCTTCTGAAGAGGTGCGCCGCCACCGATTGTTGGCGGACCCCGCCGTGTCACATTTCCAGGCGCCACCCCGCGCATTTGAAAACGAAACGCAGCGCCCCTACCTCGACCTGTTAAATTTGCTGCGCACAGTCAAAGCCAGAACAGTTGGCGTGTGCGAATGTGAAAAGGAGCTCTCACGTTTTTTTCAGCCCTCCATCCGTTTATCCTCCTCTTCCTGACTCCTTTTCTCACCGTTCATGTTTCGAATATGCACGGAAGAACAAAATAAGAACCGTTATAAATCACCAGCCGGAATGTTGTGGTGCGAGCGCTGAATGATAGTGCCATGTGCTCTTAGCGAAACTCTGGCTTTATCGCATACCGGAACACTTGCGGAAATTCTCGTTCAAGTTAGACTCGAGATTCATATTTAATGCTGTCTCTGTACAACTGACTTAACGATCAAAATTCTGGCATGTTCATGAGCCATATGTTCGTGAAGCAGTCGGCATCAAATAGCAAGCGTTTTTCTTAGTTCTCTGTATCCTCCAATTTTTGTCTGCATTTATGTCAGCAAGCAGTCTCTAGTTTTATCACGAAGGTGCAAATTATTGCCTACAGAAGAACGCTGCGCGGCGGTACTGCAGTAAAAAAGAAAGAGGAAAAAAAAAATTAGAACATGACCTGTAGAGAGGAAGGCAGAAGTGCTCACCAACCTGGTTCTTTGCCAATTTTGGAAACTCTGATAATCAACGTATGACTGCACACGTACCACTGAGTAAGGACGGCTTTTCACTTCCGAACAGCTTTCTTCGGCATCCTCCCCTGAAAGTAGCGGCACCGCTACCTTACCCTAGTTATGTACCAGCACAAAGAAGAGCATTGAAACAGATCAAGAAGTTGGATGGAGCGAGAAATGGCAACATTAAAATAAAAGTGCCAATTTAATCCCAGCAAGATACGCTTTTTAGAGATGGATACTCGAACTCTGAGACATATTTTTGTTTGCCCTAATTTTCTATAGCTAATAGTATAAAACTAGCGAAAACTTTATTTAAGTACAGCTGTTTAAGTAGGGCAAAGAGCCCCTGGACATTCCCATGGTTCCACTATACTGAAACATTCATGTACCTGCGGCCCACGACGTCGGCAGCCTTGTCCGTGGCAGTTGTCTATCCGACCGAGTCGTTAGAGCATAGCAGTGTCTCACAGGTGGGGAGGTCTCCCAGACACCACGGGCGAGTGTTTGCTATTAGCCTCTCTACCCGTGCGCATTTTTTCGCGATTTCTTAGGCTGTGGTTATAATTTGAGTAGACGGGATATTTGTGAGCTGTGACTCACTGAATATAATGAAACTGGAAGTGCAGAAACTGAGCACTCTAAGCTGGAACAATGCAGTATGGCCGCCGGATCCTTAAGACGTTTCATAACATTTCAATCAAATTTTTAAGTTCACTACAAAATTTACTGTTGCTTTCAACGTCATATTACAATCCCCGAGTAAGAATATAAAAATAGACCGACAAATGTTGAGGTGCGTTCTAGGTTAGAGGTCCTGTCGTATCATTCTTCGCCCCGCCGGGGTGGCGCAGTGGTTACGGCGCTCGACTACTGTTCCCAAGGACGCGGGATCGAATCCCGGCCTCGACGGCCGCTTTTCGATGGAGGCGAAAAGCAAGATGCCCGTATGCTGTGCGATGTCAGTGCACGTTAAAGCACCCCAGCTGGTCGAAATTTCCGGAGTCCTCCACTACGGCGTCTCTCATAGCCTGAGTCGCTTTGGGACGTTAAACCCACAAACCACAAACCACCACCGCATTATTCTTCAGACTGAAACATTACGACCAGGCTGTATCGCTGCACAGAGATAGGCTAGCAGTCGACCTTTAGCACATATATGCTCGGTTACCGGGTCTTCTTTCGGGCCCAATTGCATCCGTTAGCGCGCCTGCTGTCCAGAGATTCGGCTCGTCTCCAACTTCCTCTCTGGCACAGCTCTCCCAGTCCCTTCTCCGTAAAAGCTCTTCCCTCACCGCGTCGAATGAACCAATTTAACATAGCTACGATTTCCAGCTTGGCTGTTTTCCCAGTCATGCCCACAACTGTTAGGGCGGTGGAGGGGCGCGCGCTGATGGGGAGTGCGTGGTAGATGAGAGAGGTGGAGCTTTTGCAAGGAGAGTACAATAGACTGGGCGCCGCGTTCGGCTCCGAGAAAAACCTGCCTCTCACCCTGCTTGCATGCACACAGGCCGCCTCCCCCCCCCCCCTCACCCCCAACAAATGACAGATTGCTTTCAGAGTCATTTTTCCTGAACGTCGTTGTAAAGGGAGAAACAAGGGAGACGCGGCACCGAGGCTCGGTCACACTACAAGCACGTGCCGACACACTTTCGGCGGATAACAACAAACAAATAAAAAAGTGCGGATTTTGGCTCACAGAAGACAAAGCAAGGCTGCTCAGAACCGCGGCCACGTTTATAAAAAATATATCTGAATGCGTCGATCCCACCGAGTGACGCGAGGATTGTTTGCTCGTGTTCCCTGCATGTGCTCAAAAACACCAAAATAGCCTACTCACAGGCTCGTTGTAGTTGAATTGATCTGAATGTGTGTCCTTTTTCTTCGCTCTATCGACTCTACGCATGGACAGGGCCAGTGGCATCCTGATGACAAATAAGCGGTAACGGAAAGCCACTTCAGAATGCGTTAATAGATATGGAGCGTACGAATATATTACACGCTTTGGCGCATTTTGGCCAACAAATTCATAAAACGCTTATCTGACATTTTCTTGCGGAGCATGAATCGCATATTTTCACATTATCTCTGTGCACGGGGTCACGTTTGTTGTCCCTATGTTGATAGGTGACCACACGTCAAAGAAGAACAGGCAGTGGATTTGAAAAAGGCGTCTGACACCAGAACGCACAATAGTACAATTCAGGCACAATATATCATAACACTCTACTTAGATTATTTCAGTTCTGTTTAGCGTTGTCCTCCCTGAGCTATGCAAGCAAGCTACAGCCACAGAGGTGTCATGGGTTTGCTCTGGGTAGGCCCGGGCCAGACCAAACACGCTGATCCCTCATAAACTCAGCTTTTGCGAAAGCGCGAATATGTCCATGGTGCCCTAGGAGTCTCGAATGCACAACATTAAATGTTTTTCTGTTATTTATTTTGTTACTTCTACGTTTTTATTTGCGACCACCGCAATGTGATTACAGGTTACATGCATGATTACCATGAAGCCGAAAGTAATCTCCTGCAGTCTCTACTTTGGACATCGCCCTGTTTTTCCGACGTGTGGGTGACGACATTTTAATCTCACTTTATACATAGCCGCGGTTATATAGTTCATTAACTCGTGTGCCCAAGTTACGAAGAAAATATTTGTGATGCCGTTCATTTCTAGCTATTAAATAATTAATTATTCATTTATTAATTAATAATTAATTACTTAATTACATAATTCATTTATTTATTTATTTCATATTGCCGACCTTAAACAGGTGCAAGCAGGGGTTAAAATACAACAATAAAAAATATTAATGAAGGAATTTATGCTTGACAACAGAAAAGAACTGATCATTTAAATAAGCTATAATGGAAGGAAGATATGTAACCTTCAATATCATTTCCTAACTGCACATCATCATTGCTATTCACCAACACCGCGCAAAATAAGGTGCTGACTAATTTGAATGTTGGCGTCGAGTTAGCCAAGGCGTAAAATGAGAGAGATAGTATGAAGGGATAATTATTAATGTTCTATTGAAAAACATAAAATGTAACCGGAATTGTTGCTAGAGAATTTCCCTGTCATTATTCTTCATGTTTGTGAGGAAGCCGAAATTTTATTTCATAAGCCTTAAAATTGAACGAAGTTGCTGACGCGGCTGACCGCGGCAATGAAATTCATAATGCGGCCAACAGCGGTCACAGCATATACGGCCGTTATTGCCTATCGCAAAAACGGGACGCACAACAGGAAACCTGATAGATGTATTGGCCATCGCCGACCCGATGAGGCAAAGAATGGCGGCCCTATATAAGACGCGCGAGTGACGCCAGTCTAAAGTCATTAATTTTCTCCGAGAATGATGCGCCGACCGGGGTGACAGCGTCGATGTATATCCAGTGCATGAGTGAGCGACAAGATCAAGCTACGTACGCCTCGCAAACATCTTGATGTCCGTCGAAAGACGTGATCGATGAAGCTTATTGTTCGAAAGCTTCGGGCAACTGGACTTGTCGGCCTTTTGGAGACAATGTTCTGCTGGCACAGTTTCTGCGCCACTACGCAGCATCCACTGTGTGACTGCAATACAGCCGCTATTTACGTTGATATTTGAACAACGGAACGCGAAATAAGGAAACATGATACCAGAAGAAAGAGCGGGGAAAGCATGCACGAAACAAAGGAAGAGGGAAACGCAAGCGCTGAGAAAATATAGCTTCCTTTGTGTTTCGTCCGTGTTCAGATATCGCGTATCACGCAGCGTGAAATTTGGCTCTTGTCAAACATGAAGGAGCCGTATTTTGAGTACATTCAATGTATGTGACGTTGCAGACGTGAGAGTGCACCAAGGCAAGAAAGAGCAGCCATTTAATTTCAAGATCCGTGCTATTTTCCAGATATTATCGTCGGCCACCGGCGTTCATGCATTTGATGCCCATCGAAGGACTCTCAGTGCGGCTTGGGTAGAGTACCCTGCTCAGCAGCCTAATGCAATAGCCATTTGCCAAATTGCGGGAATAAAGCTTCGTGCATTCAAAGGGCGTAAGGGGAAAAGGGGGGTTCAAGTGTAGCAGCCGATAAAACTTACCGTATTCGAATCATTCCAATAATAGACCTCCTCTGAAGTTAAAAGGAATGAAAAACTCTCATGGAGGTTTCTATTCAGTTTTCGCTTGTGTTAACATGTGAAGCTTAAACTATTTCCTCTTCAATTAATGTATAGACAAGATTTAACCGAAGAATAGATCAATCCTTTGTAACATTTGTATCCTTCATATCAGACAACAGGCAGCACAAAAATAATGAATAGCTGACACAATGAATAGAGCCTGTCCCAGGGACATTATTTGTTCTTATAGAGCAGTTGTAGGTAATATTGGACCGGCGATCCGAGCTCAGAAGCAGGGTTCTTCCCTGATATAGGAAGTAATGACATTCTGCTCAGAAAAGGAGCCGGTATTTTCCGCTCACAATAATTTTTCGCCCCCGCCAAATGTACCTGTTGTATTGCAGAAAGTCCGTAGACCGGCCGTTGTTTTTCTCTTTGAGCCATACAGTGCAGCAATTATGTTTAAAAATTGGCTTCGACTAGTGCCATTGCTGCCAGTGGTGCGTTCACCCCCCACATTGTTAGCATGACTTCGCTGACTACAAATCAAAGGCTTCTGTCATATATCTGAAATTAACCTGGTCCTGTATTAGCTGTAGTTCAGGTTAATTTGCAAGAAAACGTGCAACGTGAACAAAGATGTGAGGCTCTTACATTTATGAAGGCTATCAAAGAATTTTCCACAATATAATGAAACGTGACTACGTTGACACACGATTTTTCTTTACCAAATACCCTATCTGAAATACAGTGCCGAACAAAGGAAAAACTTCGGAAGTGGGACGGAGAGGGAAGGGCGGGCAGAATTCGCTGACAGTGAAGCACGGGTACTTTCTTTTTTTCTTATAATGTTTTCTTAGTCGGTTGTTGTAACTAAGTTGTATTTACAAGTCCAGCTTTCCTGGACACCTTCTAATGTGAGGCGACTATAAGATATTGAAGGTAATGTTTAGCACATGTTGATGGAAGTGATATAAGCTTTCAAGCCGCGGAAAAATGATTGTTGCCTATTTAGGACTGGAATAAAAAAGCACTGGAGTGCGTTTTCAAAATAAATGACTAAATCTACAATTATGACGTGAGTGGCTGCGCAGATAAAATACTTGGTATGGTGCTATTACAGAACATCAAAAAAAAAAAAAAAAAGAATACATTCAAGAGGCTTTCCCAGAGTTTTTCCAGAATTTCTGGCTGTGTGTGTGTCAATACTAATATTGGCGGTATTAGGAGCCGTCACTCAGTGGCATGCAGGCGTTCCATTTTGACGCTTCATTCCTGTGCTGTGCTAGATGCCTGCGCTCTGCATCCTTGCAGCTGGCATCTAGCTTGCACTCAACTACGAAATAGATGTTTTTGCTATTTTTGTTCGCTGCTTTTTGTCCTATGCATATATTTTGCATCGGTCCAAAAAAATCTTTAGTCGCTTTTTCACGAGTTTTCTACCGTTTCCCGTTTTTCGTTTATCAGGGTCCCACGTTGGTCGCCTCCAAACTAGTCATACTACGTATACCGTACCAACGCATGCTTCGTATTTGTCTTTGGCCCAGACAAAATCTAAGCTCAACTAAATTAGGATGAAGCATTCTTTCCTCTGTGAATCGCATCCCTTTATTCTGGAGTCAGTTTTATTGCTTGGAGCAAACACCTGTGCCTCCAAGTGGTTCTGCTACTATTCGTGTACAACAGAAACCTTTCGGGTTTAATCCACTTACAAAAGCGCACATTGATTGCCCATGCTAAAAACACATAGCTTTCGTGACAGTCCCTTAGCTCAGCAATACAACCTATCAAACAAGGCGTTGCTGCAAGCCGGCTTCGACGTCTTCTATGAGCGCATTCACAGGATTTGTTTGGCAAACGGCGACCTTTAGGAGTCGCCTTCACCTCCACGAAAAATTAAAAGTTCGCAAGCGCTAAACTTGACAAGTACTGCGCGTGCGAATGCTATATAACATATCGTCTTTATCGAGAAACTCACGAACGAGGAGTCTTCAAAAAATGCGCGCAAACTACGATACGTTATTAAGGCGAATGCCTTATTTAGCTAAGTTTTGTAAAACGTGTCCTTAAAACGTGGAAGCAAAGCAAGGAAGCAAAATGTAACGGGTGATATGACATCCCATTAAGATGACAATGATAGTCATGTATATGTAATGACAAGGGATATATAAATGCCTTATTATGCCTATTGAAGGCATTGAAGGTAAGATCATTAGGTGGTCCGAATTTCTGGAGCCCTTGGCTACAGCGTTTCTCATAGCCTGAGTCGCTTTAGACTTTAAACCCCCAAAACAAACACGTCATGTCATGTGATTCGTTATAATTTAGTCATTGGTCACAGTCACTTGTCATGAGTCAGATCAGAGATCGAATGTGTATGGAATCCACGACTTATGTAATTCAAATCTTGACCGTGACTAGTGTCTCGTCATGACTCTGAAACGTGCTGAGTTATGACACTCTGGGAGCTACTAAAGAGTAACCAACTCATTGCTTTCGCATGTTTCCAATGCAGATCTCTGCAGTGCTGCCAGTTTCCTACTCGGGGGTGAGCAGGCAGGGAAGAACTTGCCATCGACAAACTGTGTGTTCATTTTCTTCGTTAGGATTATATGCACTGAATCGATCGACCCACCAACACTGTCTGCAGTGTCTTGACTGTCATGCACAAATCTTAAATAGTCCCACGTTTCCTGGGTGTTACTCCACCTTCACCGCTCGTTGTACTCAGGAGGTGGTATTGTATCTGTGAGCCGCATTTTCCACATGCAACAACACTTACGGTTCATTACCTCACTGCCTTAATCTTGCCGAAACACATTTGCTACCACTGCGGCCGATTTTTCCAGTACGTATAATCCAAAATTTCACTTCAACAAGTGTTCAATTGTTTGGAATATATGCAGTCACAACAGCCACACACTGGTACAGTACACACAAAATAAGCACCTTACAGAACACGTCGCGATGTTATCAAAGCGAGTTACAATGGTGGATTGCCTAATCATGGTAGAAGAAAATAGCGCAGGAGACGGGACAAGGAAGTAGACAACACGAGCGCCGACTAACAACTGAATGTATTCAAAGCGTATAAATACAATGAGCGGCAGATGTACAAGAAGGAAAAAGAAGAGGGGCCACAACGTTAGTCACAAACATGATCATCCCTGGCCACTGTGGTATTACATGTAATGAAGGGGCAGATTTTTTAGCAAAATTCGCTCTTGGTGGACCTCTTGTTCCGTGCATACCTAATACCATTTACTTAACCTTAGCACGATTTCAAAATTTCCAACGTCTTCATTACTTCAGTCACGGGCCTCTCCTTTCTGCACCAGATTGCTATCACCTCAGATGGCCTTGGCGTGGCCGCATGTCTGTTTCAAGGCTATGTAAAGTGTCTATGACTCTCTTGCGCTGCAGATTACCGAAACTAAGTCTGTATTTATGTCGTTCGGGCCTATCCGCTACTAACATCTGTGAGTCTTGCAAATAAATTGAATTCATAGATCACGTTTCCCTCTTCTGCCGGAGGTTCGCATCTCTCCGCAAAATTTACTTAGCGACTGCCCTTTCGAGATTAGGCCTTCCTCTAGTCATTCCAGTTCTCCTCTCCTTCGGGGCAAGCGTCAAGGGATATGCCTTAAAACCAGTGTGTGATTCTATTCATGATTACATAATTTCAACAGGTAGATTCCTATGCTAGGTAAGAATTTATTACTTTTTATTTTCCTTTTTATTTTTTCCAAATTCTAGTTAAACACCCATGTTTATCTGAATACTTCAGTTCTTCACCATATATATTTACAATATACAATGCACCCTAGCCAATCTCCCGCCGTGAGTATGTGCCATTTTGTCTGAGGTCGCCATCATCATCATTATCAGTCGCCAACTCGCCCAGCAACACCCTTTTATGCGGATTGCCTAATCGAGTATTCTATAGCTCCGGCGCTGCATTATTACTGCGTTACAAACTTCAAAAACTTCTCGATGGCAGCCCTGTAAATAGACGGCAACTTTATCTACATACATAAAACAAAAATTGCAATAAAAGTTAAGTTTTACTACACATTGTTTAAGTATTCGCTAATGGGACAAGACAGCACAAAATCTTGTGAAGAAAGTTCCGAAACGAATTCCCAGAGAAGATTACTCACTTTTAAATTTATTCCTCTTCTAAGAGTGAACAGATCGATTTGAAATTTTCAGATCACAAAATTTCAAGAACCAACGCTATCTTTTTCGCGGAAGATGGCAGAACGGTCTTCGGAGAAGCGCACAAGAAATTTCTTTCACTAATTTCTAAATATTTAAAAGGCATTATAATGAGTGCGCTAAAAAATTGCCCGGTCATTCATCTTTCTGTAAGAACTGTGAGCAACAGCGTCGTTGCATTTTACAAGCCCGAACACCAAAAATAAAGTACATAATGCCAATAAATTACACGAAGACATGCTTCTTTCAACCGCAATTAATCATGTAAGAACAACTTCGTCTAGTTACGAACCCTCCATTGCGTTTCAAGATTTTAATTCGTTCGCTAGCAGTCGCCTTGTTTTCAAAGCCCCCACGGGAACACAAGCTATAGGACCCGCTCATTTAAAATTGAACGCATTGTGCCTATGTAACTCAACAGGAGATGCAAGATTGCATCTTCGCCTCGTCTCATACGACTGCAACGTCCTGACAAGTTTGGAATGAATGCTTCGCAAAACAGATTTGAACGCAACTGTTTTCAATGCCGGTGGTTATTTTTACCCGCATGCAGATCGGCCCGGCGTCAGACGGACTAATTTAGTTTTACAGATGACTGACAGCCAGCGCCGGTGTGGAGCAATGAGGTAGAAAGGCGACCGCTCAGTTGTACTCAAGTGTGGGAAGTCGGTCTTAAATTCTTAATCTGCCTCCAGCTGTTATTTTCTTCTCCCTTAGCTGGTGGATACCTTTCTCATTGTGCAGATACAGGTTCAGTGTGAGCTTTAATGTTGCCAGTCTTCTTGGACCTGTCATCGTCGAAAACGGGCTAATAACTTTTTGGCTGCTGCAGCGACTTCCTTGCACATGCATGAATGCCAAATAAGAACCCACTGCTCCTAATTTAGTAGCAAACGTTGAGAGCGTCTTCGAAAGAGAACACAGGCACCTGGTCAAAACATAATTACAAAGGATGGCAAGCACACTTTCCGGCCAACTTCAAGTCTGCACGGTTTTCTTGCCCTAAACGCCTTAGAGTCGGTGTATTCGAAAGGGTGTCTCATTACGATTACGTTTCTAAAGCGTGGGCTTGCTGTTGCATATAATAGCTCTAGTGCATTTTCTAAAACTTCACCTCAATTTCTCGTTTAGGTTTTCACACCTGCCCTAATAATCCGAATAGAAAAATAATCATTTATTATCGATTGGTCTTTTCCTTAGGACAAATTTTATTTCTTCAATGGGGCTTAGGCATAATATACAAACATACAATTATTCGAAGAAAGGTTGCAAATGGACCATATTTCTAGCTACCTATTTGACATTTAAATAACTGCGCATAAGAAACTGCTATTTTGATGAACTTACTAGAACAGAAATAAATTTATTGTTCTATTTCCCTCTCAAAAGAAGTTTCGACACCTGAACTTTATAGGTGCATGATCAGAGCAACTTGACCGTGAATAACACGAATTCCTCCGCTGAAGCTTGCGATCTGCGAGGCGTAAGTGCAACGAAATCAAATACACTACCTGCAGCTGCATGAACAAAGCGTTTCATTATTCGAGGGCAACCAAGCTGTTCTTGCAACATATATGCTGCTCAAATGCGCTTCTTTCCTTGATGCCTCTTTAATTATACCGGTTTATTGTTTTCTGCTGGCACTGCTGACCACAATGCTTTTGTGATGCATTGGATACATTGGCTATACTGTTATGGGGAAACTCGATGTATTTGCGGTATATTTACAACGGTCTCAACTGGCATGGAAGCGAACAGCAACACGGAACCAATCCCACTTCTTCGTCATCACATTGTCCCTTCCGCGAGGCAAGAAAAGGACACACTTCATCGTCGTCATTGCGTAACATGTCGCACGTTGGGCTTTATATCAGTAATGTGGGTTTTAAATAAAATTGCGCATTCTTCAAAACAATGCCAGCTGATCAATTAATCTCTAGATGCTAGAAGTTTCCGAACCATGCTGCTGTTAATTAATAAATCTTCACGAATTAACGGCACTGTAATCCTAAGAACATTCTGCGCTTGCAAGTTAGTAGGATATTGGCGTAACTATAAAAATGAATGGTTAATAAGCGCAAAGGTCGGTTTTTGCATTTTAGGCCATTTTAATTAGTTTATGCTTTAGCTACAGTTTATTAGTTTAGCTACAGGGAACGAAAGTTTATTCACGTGACCTTGTTTATCCATATTTAATTAACACATCACGTTTCGCATCCTTGTCTTGTGACTCTGACAGGCCAATTCCGCAGGTGTCTCATAGCTGTCTCCGCTGCCCGACCTGGTGACGTCGTGTGGTGGGCGCCTAAATTAGGACCGTTTGGCGGACGACGAAACAGCGCACTCTCTGCCGCCGCATCTAGATGAAGCCAACCTTGTCGGCTGAAGGCTCCGGTACCTCTCCAACTCGCTAGAGGCAGCGACATCGGTGCATACCTTCGGAAGTTATTCCCTAAAACTCCAATTCGTGCAAGCCATTGAATTTTTGTTGCTTTTCAGAAGTAGCGCTTTCTCCTCCAAACATTGGAGAAGAGATATATCTAATATCGTTTGTCAAACAATATCAATTCTTTGGTTCATATGCAATTATGCAGACGTTTGTCCCGAAGGGAAACCACATTTGTTTTGAAGCTAATGGATTTAAACGGCGATCGGCTAAAGTAGGCTACCGCTTTCCAAGTGAATCGGTGAATGCCTTCAGTGGTTGCAAATTTCGCGCGTAAGCAAAGGCGGCTGCTTTGTGCTCAAGCTTCTTACAGGCTTAGTCCTGACAGGCCTTCCCAGCAAGAACCCTCATACAAGATGGGAGCAAGGTGCCCGCCCTTTGAGCTGCCGCTGGCGCCAAGTGCACACGCGCACGTGTGTGCGCATGCGCGCGTGTGTGTGTGTGTTTTAAAAATAGAACGGCAAGAGCTCCAAGCCTGAGTGAAAAATCGACCAACCTAATGCGTTGGAAAAATATTTGCTTGCTTTTACCTCTATATCAAAATACTGCGTTGCCAAATCGTAATATCAGCAGCGACACTCTTGGGACGATAAATCGCTACGGCAGAGCAACACCAATCTCGCCATGATCCTCCATAGATAAAAAAGTAGCACGCGGAATCATGCCAGGCTGTCAATAATTTGCTGCGTAGGACGATCCGCTTATAATTTAGGCGCTGAAAACGCTACACTTTCGCTTGCATAAAACATGCTTAATCTATACAGTGGAAGGTATGTCTAGGTAATCGATGCACTCAGACAGCCGCGGCTCGCGTGCCACATACCACTCCGATCCCCACAAAGCCTCCGCGTGTCCAGTGGTCGAGCGCTTTATGGAGATCACGTGAAGGCGTCAAATTCGTCAGCTCTTTTCATGTGACAATTTTTTAGTGTTTGTGAGCATATTGCGGTGCGAGGATGTGTGCATGTCCGAGAAGATTTGTCGTCGAAGCTGCTGCCCCACTATTGTTGTAGCTCGTGAAGCGTCGCTACACGCGTGAAACAACCAGGTGCTTATTCATCGCTCACTGGAGTTTGAAGCGAAGAGGCTCGGTCACGCCATCGTCGCATGCATTACGCGGTTAAAAAAGCGGAAGAGTAGCTTGGGCTTTATGATGCGTCAGGGTGATTCTGCCGCGTTGCTAATTTCCTCACAGAGACAGGTGGATGATCGAGAAGTGACGCGGCTTTTACGAGTCACGCGATGGAGCGTCGATGAAGCTTGCGGCGCAAGCGCTTTTCGTGGCCTGATCGTCCCGCACTAAACACAATATCGTTAATAGCAAGACCTGATCACTCAAACATGTTTCTCCTTCGCTTCTCTCAAACTTCGGAAATTCAAGCAAAGCCTTTTTTTTTTATATTTGCTCACTTTTTCTGTGAGGCTATATTGGAGCCTATAGATAGGCACTATAGATATGCGCGATAGAGGTGCTTTTATTGTTTTGCTTTTAATTAAAGCGCTGGCGCGCTATTCCGTAGGCGCTTGGTTACAGAAATACTTTAGAATAATTCAGACGTAGTCAGTCTTGAACCTCATCTAAAGGTCAGCTTTGTCTTTAAAATGCGGGGATAAACAGAGATATGTTAACCTTGGGTTGGTGCATCATCATAGTCTTAGTTGCTTTTGCGTCATAAAACTCCATACAACTAACATAAAAAGAAACATAAAATGAACATACAACGTTAATTTTGGTTGGCAAGTTCTATACGCATCAGTTTCGGAGATAAGCATACAAACGCGAAGGGCCTAGCGGAAACACCGCAATCAGTGGGGAACAACGCAACAGAACTGTCAAAATGATCATGAAATGGATGAGATAGCGCTGTTATGGCAGCTGCACTTGCACTATATAATTAGCTTCACGTTTTTCTCTAATGAATGTTCATAAGAGAAAGGGGGAAGGGAGGGAGGAGCCAGCATGCGTGGCTTCTGCTTTACTGCCAAGGAAAATGTCGGTAACTATTTAGGGTGCTCTGGGAAGTCGGTAGCCGCGGGGAAAAGGGGGAGGGGGTCACTTGAGTGTGTAGATTCAAGCAACAAGACTTGACGCAGATAAATCAGACGTTTTGTACAAGTGCCACTGCTTCCCTGTCCTAGCAGTGAAACGTAGTATGTGGGAAAGTAGCCTTAAGCGATGAAGTTATGACGTGCACTCGGCGATAAAAGGAGATATCGGGCTAGGCAGAAGTAACTCAAGTTGGCCAGAACCATGGAACTTGGTATTATTCAATAGCACTTGCGTAAAAGTAGCTGTTACCCCATATATTTGATATTTTTCTGTTTGTAAGAAGTCCCAAGTTGTAAATATTGTGAGCACTGTGTGGCGCTTCTTCTTCCACACGGCTGAACGTGCTGCAGCCACCGTAGTGCTGCTTCATCTTCATCCTGCTCCCTCTTGTAGATACCCATCGTCATCGCGGTGTGTGTTTGGCTGCAGTGTGCGACCAAGGCTTCAGGTCTGCAATAAAGCCTGATTCCCCAAGTCCGACCTTCGCGTTACCTTACACGTGGTGGAGGTGCGCCTTGATTTCCCCGCTGCTTCGTCACCTGCATCCACCTGGAGCTTCGTTCTGGCCGCCGTTTGACCCCGACCACCATCGTCATGACTCAAGAGGGCCACTCCGCTACTTCGGCTTCTACCAACTCGACTCCAGCTCCCCTTGCCACTTGGACTGTCAGCAGCCGTCAGCGCGACCCGCAGATGTTCGCCGGTCTCCGAGGCGACGACGCTGATGACTGGCTCGACAGCTACGACCGGGTCAGTGCTTTCAACCGGTGGGACGATTCGCTTAAACTAATTAATGTGTCCTTTTATTTGACGGATGTGGCCAAAACGTGGTTCCTAAATCATGAATCGACGATTCCTGACTGGGCTACCTTTAAACAAAAGTTACGCCAGATTTTCTGCGCTCCTACTGTTCGCACGGAGTCCGCCAAGAAGAAGCTAGAAGCCCGACTTCAGCGGTCCAATGAGACCTATACCTCTTATATCGAAGATGTTCTAGCACTTTGTCGGCGCATAAATGACACCATGTCAGAGGCCGAGCGGGTTCGGCACGTCCTTAAAGGTACTGGGCCACTCGCCTATAACCTGTCAACGCCTTGACGAACTACAGTCAATACGCCTGCAGCCTGATCCCACTTCATTTGGTTTCACTGCCGAAGCTGACCTCCGTGCTCTTATTCGCGGATTAATTCGTGAAGAGCTCTCGGCTCAAGGTAATTTGTGCCGCCCTGCATCTGAGCCACATCCTTCAAGTGCCGGCCTGCGTAGCATTGTCAAAGAAGAGCTGGCCTCAATGACCTATTGCCCGCCAACATCGGTCGCTCCTACCATCTGTCGGGCGCCAACGTACGCCCAGGTCACATCCTTGCCGCCTGCAGTTGGAGCGCCTACGCCACCGGCGCCTACCACTGCTCATGTCGCTGCATTGGCACCACCTGCCGCGGCGCCGACATACTACCCTAACTGGCGCCCAGCCCGCCCTGTTTGTTATTACTGCGGGTACCGAGGCCATATTTCCCGCTTCTGTCGTCGCAGGCTCCAGAATGAACGCCGCGGCTACGAATCATTTGAAGCAGACTACCCTCCTCGCTTTTCCGGCTCTAACCACCGTTCATTCCCTGATTATCCCCGACGTTCATCACCCCCGCCAGAAAGCCCCGCTCCGCCTGCTGGTTACAGGCCTTCAAGACGCCGTTCTACTTCGCCTTTTCGCCGCTCAACCTCGCCTCTCCGTCAAGCTTCTCTGACGACCCCCCGCTTGTCGGAAAACTGACCACTGCAGTTTTAGGAGGGAAAACTGCACTCTTCGACCATCCCAAAAATCCTCCGGAACGTCCCTGGAATATTATTTTAGTGCGGGTTGAAGGTTTGTCTGTTGAGGCTTTGGTTGACACGGGCGCCGCTGTTTCTGTGATACACACTGACTTGTGCTCCCGCTTGCGAAAAGTGAAAACGCCTTATGATGGACCTGAACTCCGTGGAGCTAATGGTGCAATAATTCGGCCTTCTGCTAAGTGTACTGTGCGAGTTTTTGTTGATGGTGTCCGCCACCATGTACAATTTGCCGTGATGTCACCCTGCGCTCACCCAATTATTTTAGGCTGGGATTTTCTGTCTGCCGCATCAGCCAGCATTTCGTGTCGCGACAGGGTCATTTACATGACCGAGAGCGATCCGTCTTCTGAACCTCCCGAGCCCCGTTATCGCCTACTTGCCGCTACTGACTCAGTGTTGCCCCCTGGATGCGAACAACTTGTTGCGCTTACTGCTACTGACATTGATAACGGAGATGTGCTAATCGTGCCTTCTGATCGCCATCTGACCCGTGGAATCGCGCTACCACCAAGTCTTGTTCGGTTTGAGCATGGCACAGCGCTTGTCGCTGCTTCGAACACTTCGCCAGAGCCCATTGTGCTGACTAAAGGGACATGTTTTCCTTGTGCCCTGGACATTCACCCGGTGTCCCTCACCACCCTTACCGCCCCCTCTTCCTCACCAGCAGCTTCTTCTGATGCTTCTCTCTGTGTTCTCTTTGGCACCATCAATCCCGACCTTCCTGCGACTCACCGCCAAGCTTTGCAGGAATTACTTCGAAAACACCAAGCCTCCTTTGATGTCACTTCTCCGACCTTGGGCCGAACGTCTTCTGCACAGCACCGCATTATTACAGAAGGTACTTCTATTGTTAGCCGCCGCCCTTATCGTGTTTCCTTATCAGAACGTAAAATCATAGAAGATAATGTGAATGATATGCTCCGACGAGACATTATTCGGCCATCAGCTAGCCCCTGGTCATCTCCGGTCGTCTTGGTCAAAAAAAAGGATGGCTCCGTGCGTTTTTGCGTTGATTACCGCGCACTTAACAAAGTCACTCGCAAAGACGTTTACCCTATGCCACGAATTGACGACTCCCTCGACTGTCTTCAGGGCGCCGAATATTTCTCCACTTTGGATTTGCGTTCCGGTTACTGGCAGATACCGATGCACGAAGCCGACAAAGAAAAAACCGCATTCGCTACTCCCGATGGGCTTTACGAATTCAATGTCATGCCTTTTGGACTTTGTAATGCCCCCGCTACGTTTGAGCGCATGATTGACACTGTTCTTAGAGGACTTAAGTGGAAAACATGCTTGTGCTACCTGGACGACATAGTTATCTTCTCTGCGACTTTTTCTGATCATTTATGCCGCCTTGATCAAGTATTAACGTGCCTAGCATCCGCCGGTCTCCAGCTGAACACAAAAAAGTGTAATTTCGCCAAGAAAGAAATCAAGATCCTGGGCCACCTCGTCAGCCGCGATGGCATTCGACCCGACCCTGACAAGCTTGCTGCAGTTTTGAACTTTGCACGCCCTCAACGGACTAAGGAACTACGCAGTTTCCTTGGCCTGTCTTCGTACTTTCGCCGTTTCATTCGCAATTTCGCTACCATTGCTGCACCGCTCCACCGCCTCCTTACCGACAGTACTACTTTCAATTGGTCCGAAGAATGCGAAAAAGCTTTCCAAACCCTAAAGAATGCCCTCACTTCGGACCCTGTTCTCGCTCACTTCGACGACACTGCTGCTACCATTCTCCACACCGATGCCAGCGGCCTCGGTATCGGCGCCGTACTTCTGCAACGTGACACCGCTTCTCGGGAAAAAGTAATTGCGTTTGCCAGTCGAACTCTAACACCAGCGGAACGCAACTACACTATCACAGAGCAAGAGTGCCTCGCCGTCGTTTGGGCAGTTCAGAAATTCCGCCCCTACCTCTACGGCCGCCATTTCACGATCGTTACCGATCACCACGCTCTGTGCTGGTTATCAACCCTCAAAAATTTGACTGGACGCCTTGGCCGTTGGATTCTGCGTTTGCAGGAATACCACTTCGATGTCATATTCAAATCAGGTCGCAAACATCGAGATGCCGATGCTCTTTCCCGCTGCCCGCTCCCAGAATCACCACCTAGTGCTTCTTCGCGCCTTCCTGCGTGCACCCTCGGCGTCGCAATGTCGTCCAGAGCTCCAAACATCCCCTGTGCTACTCCTGCCGCTGCTCCAGATCGGTACGCCATTATTTCACACCAGCAAGCCGATCCCTACTGTCTTTCCCTAATCAACATTCTCACCGGTGCTTCTCACCCTCCTACCGCTAGGATGCGCAGACAACTCCAAAATTTCAAACTTGACAACGGCGTGCTGTCCCGTTATATTTATTGCTCTGAAGGCACCCGTTGGGTCCCCGTTATTCCGAAAGCGCTTCGCACCCGTATCCTGGCGGCTTTCCACGATGATGCTACAGCCGGTCACTTAGGCTTTCATAAAACTTACCACCGCGTGAAAACCCGTTTCTTCTGGCCAGGCCTCGCCTCAAGTGTGGCAAAATACGTCGCCTCTTGTCTGCCATGTCAGAGCCGCAAACGGCCAACTTCTCCTCCTGCTGGCCTACTACAGCCGCTACCTTGCCCAGCTACTCCTTTTGCCGTTGTTGGCATAGACTTATACGGGCCACTTCCATTGTCCGCACGAGGTAATCGCTGGATCGTCACCGCCGTCGACCGCCTAACACGCTACGCTGAGACCGCTGCCCTGCCTAATGGCTCAGCACATGAGGTCGCGACCTTCTTTTTGGAATCGCTCGTACTGCGTCATGGGGCCCCTCAAGTGCTTCTCAGCGATCGTGGTCGGACATTTCTGTCGACGATTGTAGCCGAAGTTATTGAGGCCTCAACCACACATCACAAATTGACCTCCAGCTATCACCCGCAGACCAATGGGTTGACTGAGCGGTTCCACCGCACGCTTTCTGACATGTTGTCTACGTACGTCGACCAGGACCACCGAAACTGGGACGTAATACTTCCTTTTGTTACGTTCGCCTACAATACGGCTGTACAGCGGACCACAGGTTACACCCCGTTTTTCCTCGTTTACGGCCGTTCTCCTGCTACCTTTCTTGACGCCTCTTTCCTTTCTACACATGCCAGTTCCTCGCCCTCTCTTCCTGACCAGTTCCTTTCCCGAGTGGCCAAATCTCGCCGGCTTGCTCGCGTCAACACGGAAGCCAGCCAGGAAGACCGCAAATGCCGCTATGATGCAACCCATCGCCAAGTTTCGTTCCGTCCCGGCGACGAGGTGTTACTTTGCACCCCATTACGCGCTCCTGGTCTTTCTGACAAGTTACAGCACCGTTACATTGGTCCTTACACAGTTCTTGCAAAAACCTCCCCGGTCAACTATCGCGTCTCTCCTCTTCACCCTCCTCCGGACAGTCGTTACCGTGGCACTGAAGTTGTCCACGTTTCACGTATGAAACCTTTTATTCGGCGCAATCCTGCGGACTAACTGCGGCCAGGCTGGCCGCTTCAACTGCGCGGGCGAAATAGTGTGAGCACTGTGTGGCGCTTCTTCTTCCACACGGCTGAACGTGCTGCAGCCACCGTAGTGCTGCTTCATCTTCATCCTGCTCCCTCTTGTAGATACCCATCGTCATCGCGGTGTGTGTTTGGCTGCAGTGTGCGACCAAGGCTTCAGGTCTGCAATAAAGCCTGATTCCCCAAGTCCGACCTTCGCGTTACCTTACAATATATAGACCTCATAAATATTGGCTACTCATCGGTTCTAGTAAATAGGGATGTATGATACATCTAGACATAAAAATAAGCACTCTTAGGCAACGCAGGTGGCGCTTCATTCAGGACGCAAGGAACACACAGAACATTTTATTTTTGAAGAATGTGCTGTTTGCTTCCTTAGAAAAAAGCGTAATAATAAAAACTGAACAATCCCAGTTGTTGTAAAGCACATTGTTTTCTTTTTAGGAACATTAAGTCGTTGAAATTTTGGAATTTATCGCTATGCGCAATCGCTTACTTTATTGCGAGTAAAGGGCCTTTTCTATTCCACGCGAGGTTTCTTCGAGTTAAATTGTGGCTCATTACAGTGCGTGTATCGTCATGTGGATAAGAAATTTGGGCTGCACTAAATGGCTCTGCAAAGTTACTTCCATGCGATAAGTGGTCGACAAACTTTCGAAAAGACCTGTACACAACACGGCATGATTTCGCTGGTTTCTGGGATTTGGAGTTACTTTCGAGAAAACGCAGCCCCACCAATTGACCATGTGGCTGACTCAGCACGTGAGAAAAAACAATTTACAGAGGTTCAGTTCACCAATCGGTTAAAATATCTCTGCATGACAGGGTAAACTCACCGCTGTAACACACTATCGAGCCATCCCGTCATTCAGCAAGATAGTATGTAGCTCAAATGATGACTAAGTTCAACTGATAATTTTTGACCAGTACCTGACGCCAACCAAACCTTAACTCCCAGTTCCCAACATTAAAGGAGACACATTCACCATTACTGCGGCACAGCCCCGGGGAAGAGCAAAAATAAAAGTGTTAAGAAATGAAGAGGGCTACCATGAAAGCCAGGTCAGAATTCAAAAACACACATCGTTGAAACACGCATATACAGGGAACTTCACAAGTTAAACAAAATTCCGCAGCCACTATCGACACCTGCGGCCGGGAAAAAGCAATTTCTACAGAAGCTAAATGCGCTGCTCTGCGTAGAAAGCTCCGCCATTCTTGTATGGAGGAGTTGAACATGTGTTGACCCGTGTATAATCCATAGGCACCTCTTGTTCGTTTATCAATCAGTGGTTGCATTGGGTAGTCGAACCGTGGCACACGTCTTCACAAAAAGTGGTTTCATGCCGTAAGCCTAACAAAAGCTAACCGTCGTGTTTTGTAGTGGAAAATATAAACCAGCATCAATAAAGGATGCAGCGACTAAAATGAATACTCGACTTGGACTACCATTTTTGAAATACGTTGCTTACAGACACCCCTTTGTTCGAAATAAGACCTGTTGTGGAACGAGGCAGCGGCCAAATATGCTTTAATATTTCAGGCAAAGAACACTCTCAAAAGTCATGCGTGAAATGTCCGGGCAAACGTGACTTAACTCCTGTAAAAATTTTGTCTGGCTGAGCCACACATAACGAAGGTTAAGCTTGTCGGAAGATCCGACACTTCGCTTCTTTTTTAAAGACTCTTTACGGAACCATTAGTCTTCACTTTTCACAACAATGCTTACTGAGGTGCGCCTATACGAATACCACGTTGCGGAACAAGGAAGCGTTAATGCGTGTTGGAGGCTAAAAAAAAAGGTCGGTATTAACGTAATCCCTTTTCCAAGACCATTGACTGTGTTTCGTTAGTGTCCAAAAGCCGGTTTTGGGGAGCACTAGAGTGTTCTGCTTTCTTTTTGTCGACCCAAAACGGGTACGTGCTGCTGTGGTGACGTTCATCCTTAAACTGAATAGGACGTGGTTATTCCCATGGAAATGTTCGCACTAAGGCGACAGAGGGCACTCAAAACAGGCAGAGGTGAAAGCCAGCGGAGCTACAGCCGCGCTAATGGGATCTCAGAGGGACAAAACCGAAAAAAAAAAGGGAAGCAAGAATTAGTGTGTCGCCATGTACGTTGGCACACTAGTCATTTCGTGAAAAGCGTAATACAAACAACAGGGAGTAGTGATGACCGCGTTTCTTTTTCTTTGTTGTTTTAAACAAAATGCCCGCTCCCCATTTCGTAGTGGCCACCAAGTATTGTGGAGGAGTGCGAATCAGGTACACCGTGTTCATTCAAACGAGGGGAAGAATAGGATAGTGAAGACAAAATACACTCTCGCGTCAGGAGCACTTAAGTGCTGAGGCCTCGACAAATCGCGAGACGGTGGAGGTCGGCGAACTCCCGGAACGGCTGCTCGAGAGGTGGCGGCGTCGTTCGGGCAGAGGAGAGCAGCCTTTATTTCAAACAGGGGGCTGTTTTTTTCTTTTTTTCCGTAGGGGTTCCTTTCACATGGAGGCCGGGGAACCACCGTCCCTATTGTGTCGAGGGCGTCCCCGTTAGGTCGTGCGACTCCCTATTCAAATGAAGAATCTTTTTGTCCGGTGCCCCTACAACCTCCCCCTCTCCCCGTCCCCCCTCCGCCTCTCTGATCTCAAGACCTGTGTTCCGCTGACTATATGAGTGTTGTCGATCAGCGTGTTTAAATATGATCTCGCTTTTGCTCTGATCGCTCGCTCTTGCCAGTGTTGAGGTGCGCGAAGTGCTGAGTGAGCCGAGACGAGCATCTCTTGAAGGGAAGAGGAGAATAGACGGGAATGACGTTGTTTGTTTTTAGGCGGCGGCAATCTTAGTCAAGGAGCGAATAAAATTCTGCACCATAGACAGCAGAAAACTGAGACGATCATGACGTTAAATTGTCACGGATAGTTGAGCCCGCTTTAAGCAAGGCGCGATTACTAACCACACAAAAATAAATGTAGGCCAATGGGGGGATGCATCGTATGTCCCAAGTGTCCCAAGATATGCCAGGCTGTCGAAAATTTTCAAGTATATACATATCCTCAAAAAAAGCATGAGCTCTGATGGTATGCAAGCATGAAATGCCATAGAAAGGTGTCGTACTTTCTGATCAGTCAGTAATTCACTTTGAGAACATAGAGGAAATCTAATTATTAGGCGGAGTCATGGAATTAAAAACAAAGATTATAAAAATTCGTCGATACTGAGGTATACACTAAGTTTCGCCAGCTGAGAAGCAGAGTTAGAGTTCCTTGAAACCCTTTCGGCGATTTCTGCAGCTAGAAATTAAACTGATAAAAGGGACACCATGAGGAAACAACAATGCAGTGGGTTTAATAGCGACGCGGGAGAAAACACGTTTTACTGCTTTAGAACAGATATATTTAGGTACCTTTGCTCCTCTCACGGACGGAATGTCAAAATTTTGGCCATGGGCCATGGCCCTGGGCGTCCTCTGCTTGGACACGAACACTGTGGATAATTTTCTTCGAAGAAGCAAGCTTGACAGCACGCCCTCGGACGTACCCCCGCGCGAAAATTTTGTGATGCTCAACAATTTTTTTTGTTGTGTGTTGATACAGTCAGCTGCTTTACCGACAAATTATTAAGATCCCTCTTCTCTTCCCCTGAGCACTTATTCAACAAATAGGGACATTTAAATATTATAAACACCAACCACTGGTCGCCTCCAAGGAAACAAGCATTTGCTAGCAAAAATTAAGATTTGATATTTCACATCGCAAATTTGAATAACCGTTGTCCGGCAAACCTTAAAAGACAATTTAGGCAAGGAAAGTTATAAAGCTTTCTTAAGAATGGAGAGCGGTATCTGACAAGGGCACTTCTTTGCGAGAGGAATGTAGAAGCGGCACGATGAACATGTATGAAGAATGCTTTTTTCTCCCCTATGTGTGAGTAGCGATATTCTTGTTAGTTTTCAGGAGCGGCTGGGGCTCAGTTCAGAATCAAATTCATCATATCAAACCACTTCCTCTCAATAAATAGCAGAACTATCAACCCTGACTTGCTACAGAGATGTACTTGCAATTTCTCAACTTTACTGAATTAAATGACACAAATTAATAGTAAGCACTTTCGAGCATTTGTACTCTAGCACTGTACTATCTAGTATAGTGCACTGACAAAAGACTGGCAGTGTTGGATCAATCGCCTATTTGGCCGCAGATGTATTTTACTTTTTTTCTTAGAGCAATAAATTATTTTGATGTTTTCTTGAAAATGGAAGCTTCGTAAATCGGCAGAGTAGTATCAAAAGTGAGTTCAGGTACTAAAGGCGCGCTATCATCCGGTGATGAGACACGTATACATAGCAAAAGGCTTGAATAAACCGAATCGCTAGTGTAACAGTTGCGTATATCTTCCTCGTGAAGATGCGTTCGATGCGTTGTCTTGCTGTACAGATACTTGTTACTTCAAACTGATTAGCAATAACAATACAGATCGACCTTGTCTTGAATATTCCTTCTCTAAGTGTACGTGAGTAATGCGATGTACTATCATCGACAAAAGTCTGTGGACCAAGCAAAATTCAACTATAGCGCATAACTTTCGTACCGACCAGTAGTCGTGGATCCTACTTGTCGATGTGAAAGGTGCACTGTTGTTCTGTAACGAAATAAGGTGATAATTCGTTTATATCGTGCTTCTGTTCCAAAATCGCTGGTCGTGAAGTCCAGAGACTTTGGTCCTCACCAGTACGTACAATGCTGGGGACTTATTTACCCGCATCCTCCCTTCAGCTTTCCAGAACACCTGCTCCTATTTCCCACGTCAGGGACGTTCTCGTGCATGCTCACTCAAGTGCGGTCGGATGAGTGAATGTACGATTACGCCCACGGCAACTGCACGAGCGGAAGTGATGATATGCCCCTCAGCTTCGCTAGCAGCCGGAAGCCTTTGATCAGGAGGCGACCCGTTTTGTTATAAGAATTTTGCAACGCCAACTTCTCGCGGTAAATATTAGAATCAAGTGGGCTGGCTGATACTGGTCGCCTCGATCAACGGTAATTATCGGGTGAAATGAGGAACTTCCAGTTCGCATCACCCCTCCCGCTGACACGGCGGGAGGATGGCCTTTCTTTTGATCCATTGCCGCACCCGCCTACATTTTATAGCTTCTCTCCTGGTCGGTTCGAGGATGAGTTGCAAACCTCTAGTACAGTTTCCCTGTTTCCTCAAACAGGCGAAACTCTGATAAAGCCTTTAAGTGGTACCTTTTACTTTATGGGTTTCGTTTCGAACGCCTTTTTCTCACATGTTTTGGTAATTTTAGCGTTGATCAGCATCTATCTGCGACAAGTGGGGGAGCGGAATAGGTGGTGGAACGTTATACAAAAAAATCGACACAGCCATCTTCCAGTGTATGTATAAGAGATCCCCAAGAAAATGTTTTTGAATGCCGAACTCAAGAAAAAGTGTCATTTCCTCACTTCCTAAAGGCACAACCAGGGATAAAAAGGGGGGGGGGGGTGGGGGTATTTGGTAGGCAGCACAAGAGAGTGCAATGCACATTTTTCATATGCTAGCTTGGCTGCAATTTCCACGTTTCGAAAACATTTGTGCATGATCAATTTTACGTGGCATGCTTTCAAAGTGCTATTCCTCTTGGTTTATACTCCCAGAGAAGACCAGTTAATCTTGCAGATTTCCTTCTCTTTTTTGTCCTGCCACCACACGAAATTGCCATAATCCGATGGTACTTGTTCCTGTTTGTGTGTTGAAGACTCCGCTGAGTTAAATTCATGCAGTAATGAGACACTTTTTGCAGCGTTTCTTTTCTTTTTTTTTTTTTTTACCGTCGCCATTTAAAGCGCTAAATCTTATTGCAAAAACGTCACTATTTTAAAACGATATTTCTTTCTTAGTCCACCATTTCTATAGGTCCCTGTTTGGTGCATCGTTATCTTTTCTTTTACTCACGGTTGCTTCCGCGTCTAAGACGCCACCTGTCTGTTCAGTTGAGATCAGCGAATAGCATGGCAATAGGATTTAATCATTTGTTTTAGTTCACTCGCTTCTTTGATTCTTGCGCTTGGATACACCTTAATTTTCGCTTTATGTGATTTGATATACAGCACTCTCAGCTCATCTATCGTGTTGCTGTGCATAAAAACACAAACATGAGATTCAATATGTGCGACACCTACATGCTCGAATCTGATGCCACCTTACTACCATAACTTCAAAGTGCAGCAGCTGCAAACTTTTCATATCTGCTCCTGCTGCAGTCATCCTTTTTTTGGCTGCGAGGGGTCGTGCCGTAAACAAAGCTTTGCATTTGTTTTTCTGCAGACAGGAGCCCCAGAAGAAGACAATGACATAAACATTTCGTGGACTCTCGTGTGAAGGCAAACGTAGGGACTGAAAGGAGTTTTGTGCGCAGATATTGTTATGCATTCCCCTTTCCTGATCTCGTGCCTGCTGGCTCATTGGGGCTCCAGACGGCATCGGAGCCTAACGGACGCTGGCGTGGCAGGAGGAGGACGTGAATTATGCTCGCCCCTCTAGACGGGTTAAAACAAGTATCGCGTACTCCAGCCTTATAATGCGCCTGGGACCCGAACGTTTAGGCGCACCAGACAGCCTCTTTCAGTCGACCCCGGTGCGTTAGCATCGCGACCATGCTTCGCGTCTGCTTGTGTTTTTACGGTTGGAGAAGCTTCGCCCGTATGCTCTAATGAGCGTGACAGGAAAATGTTCAAGCGCTCTCCCCAGATGGCGCCTTACCTCGCGCTCTTCAAACATTATACGCGCTCTCTGTCGGAAATGGTCGCGCGACTGATTGTTTGCTTTGAAACTGCGATGATCTCCTCTATGTCGCGTGGCACAGTGCCAGATGATGTGTCACCCATTGTTTCAAGTTTCAAAGGCGAGGAGACTTGGTCGAGCGCCCCTTTAACACGTGCGCCTTTACACGGTTCGATTGAAGGACGCAGGAAATGAGCATCACCCTACTATGCGGCACTGCTTCCCGGTGTCAGCTTTCAGTGCAGGTTTCGAACCGGTTGCAGCTGTTGTGATAACATAATAGATCTCCAAGAGATGCGTGTAAGCATTGTCATTTTATTTGGCTGCATCCTTCAGTGTTCCGCTGCACTTGCTGCTTTCAGTGTCTCAGCGATGAATCCATTTTCAAAATGAACTTTTTGTGTCGTTATTATTTCCCGTTCTTTTTTTTTTTTATTTTTATAATCCAACATGCAAGCATGCGCTCCGGTGTACGATTTCCAGAGCCTTCCCGAGTGGGTTTCAAACAAGCGGCTGGATCTCCATAAGAGGCACTTACTCGGTGTTTACGTTATGTGTCAAATGTGCAGAATGTTAGGTTCGTGATAAGGAGACGACTTTAAAAAAAAACACCAAAAGAGTGGCTTGTTGGCTTAACGCAACGTCAAGGATTAATCGCGCCCATGGAACTAATATTTAACTAATATTTTAGTAGGCGTATTACTGATTATCGCGATGTAGTTAATTTCGGGCGCCTTAAAGGAGGCCCAGGAGGATGCAATAGATAGAAACACTGCAGTGGGGTGCGTAAAATGCGCATGCGTTGAGTATGGCACAGTATCGTAAATACAAAATTACCATTGTCGTGGTCAAGCATATCAGTCGTTTTGGACCCCCTCTTGTTATCCTCGCCATCTCTACAGCGGCTTTCAGTGAATAAAAACTAGGTCGTTAGTAAACCTCTCCGTTGTGTAAACAATGTGACATAAAAGAAGTGCTGACCGATGGGCAAAATCGGCCACGCTTGATTCGGAATCAATTTTTCTGGTGAAGAAAAGCAGTCCCCTGCCCACCGCCTTTGTTGCCTGATTGCATGTGCCTCGCTGTGTATTATAGTATTTCTTGTCCCGCTACGAGTCCCCTTACTAAGGTGCACGCTTTGCCCATCGGTCCAGAATCACTTGCTCGGAAGACCTAGGCCAGGGAGGTGTAATGTGTTATAACGAACTCTTGCGTTCGCGCACTATCCAACGATAATAACGTCCTATCCCTATCGTCGGAATAGCGCAGTTAGAGAGACGGAGTTGTGGAAAAATAGAGAGGGGTAAAAGCCAAACCCAGCCAAAACCTTACGACTTCACGAAAGAGTCATGCACTTCATCACGGTGACCATTTTCGCTGTGAAGCTGAAGGATAGGTTATCGGCGGATGGCTGACGAGAAGAATCCGGTTCAAGCGTTTTTCAAGAGGCAACCCAGAGCTGCACATTCATACAAAGTTACTCTGAACATGTTGTGAGACGAAGTGCAAGTGAATTTTTAAGGATAAATTGGTTTCCGTCCTCCTCTCTTCCATTTGTTCTAACTCGGGGGTCGCTCTCAAGCAAATACAGCAAAGCCTACATGAAAGCTTTTCGAAATTTTTCTTCGAAGAGCATCTTGCACAGCATAGCTTTTTAGCCCTTCCGGGCCGAACAATCTTCCAAATAATATTGGTGCAATTGAAAAAAGGATTATTTCTATAGACCCCAGAGATTGATCACTCGGCGTCATCTCAACCGTCGCACTGTGCACCGCACAAAGCACCTTTTTGAAAGAAAATTAGTATTGTTCTTCTTACTCATACGTTCGATGAGTGGTTACGAAGGTTCAGGGCCGAATTCAATATCTAAAACCTGGCTGTGCAACGCACACTCGTGAGTGCACGGATAGGCAACCTCCCCCTGGCTTGCAAAAACATATATTCATGTTGCCAAACAAAAGTTTACAAAAGTAACCAAGGACTCCAAATGCACCCCAAGGACAAAAAGAGACAACGAAAAAAAGAAACTAAAGTGGACGAATATCGTGGTAGGTTGAACTCCTGAAAAAAGTTGCGCCTACACAATTATGCTGCAGCTATCTATGGGCCGGTCTAGAACACACTACAGTTTTCTTGCTATGAATATGTTGCCTTCACTACTTTGCCTGGATATCGAGAAGGGCAGCAGTTGATTTGTATTAAACATGGCGAGTACGTTGCAGTGGTCCTTGATATTGGGAAAGCCTAAAGAATGTAGGCTATCGCATTGGAAATTTTTGCGTCTTTTTTGGTGATATAAATCATTTTAATTATGCCGGTCCCTCCTATTTTAGCTTTCTCTATTCTATCAAACATCCCAGAAAACAGAATTTTTCTCTCCCCGATGATGTCATTCTAAGGTGGGCATTTCAATCTCCTATTGATAGAGGGCCTCAATCAGCGCAGAGATGGCTGAATATTTGTTCACGGAAGAAAGTTGATAGTTCTTTTCGTTATGCGGCAATCGCTTGCAGGTTGCGCACATTTCTTTTGCTGTTTCCTGTCGCGAGCACCCTCGTAATCTTAGATAGGGCTCGTAATGAATCTGTCCTGGATCAAGAAGTAATGCGCACCTTTACATTCGTATGTTTCTTCTTGTCAATTTCCACCAGTTTCGGTACAGATGAATTATTACATTAAAGACCCCACGTAGAGGGTGTTACATAAGGAGGGGGAATACCAATAATACTTAGCTTTTGTGATCACGTGACATAATTAAAATGATTACATAAGTTATTTAGAATTTTTTTTTTTTTTTTTGGGGGGGGGGGGGGGGGGGGGGGCTTTCAAATTGGGTGGGGGCCATGTGGTCCCCCCGGCCCTGGTGTAGGAAAAAAAAAAAAAATTAAAAGA
>JAJIZL010038864.1:0-25802 GCA_023969395.1 Amblyomma maculatum
TGTCGTTGCATTGATTAATGGTTAATTGTTGTGCGATATGAAATGACGATTTAATGAAACAATTATAGTGAATTGAATAATGAATGAAACGAAGATGTTAACAAATTGACAACGGTTGCTCAAATGTGTCAAAATGCCCAAAATGAAAAGCCGATGGTTGATGATGACAGTCAAGAATACTTAGACTGTCTGATTGATCAATGAAATAATTAAAAAAGAGGTATTTAAAATTGGTAAAGTGCTCAGAATGAAAAGCGAATACTTAATTATGCTAAACAAGAAAATTGGTGATGGTAATCAGGAGTATTTAGACTGTCTGATTGATCAATAAGATAATTGAAATAATTGAAAAAGAAGTATTCAGATCTCGGGTTAAAACCTGGATTAATTCCCGGTTCAGATCCAGATCCTGGGTCAGATCTCGCCGTGGCTTTGCTCAGAAAAAACGTCACGCGTGACGATTACAAATTAATTATCTCATAGTTAGCTTGTAAGACGTCCAAACCGAGCGTGATGTCTCTCGAACAATAGGGAAGAGCAAAAAAGTCTCCAACGTAAGCAAATACGTCAATTACAACCCTCGCAGCGCATCTGCCAGCAGGAGTAATGAAGTGTCCCCAACTGGGTGAATCTGAAGCCCAGCCCACTCGGTTAAAACTTTATTCAGTTTCTTGGCTAGACCATTGCTCATAACTGATTAGTCCGCTCCCGTATCAAATAACGCGGTCATGGTAAAATAAAATCGTTGATAGCGACCGGCATGTTCTAAGATTCATCGTTACTTGGCTCCCGTCTGATAGCCGTCATTTGGTAGGAAGGGTGATGGATAATGTTCTGCAGTTCACTCGTCAGCGGTCGCACCTTTACAAGTTGTTAGCCCTAGTAGCTCGGGGAGAGAGGGCTCGGTGAAAGGCCAGTGCAGTTTGTCGAAAGACGTGGACTCGGGGAGCGACATCGGGAACAAGTAATTACGCGGGACTCGTAGTGTGGGACGTCTGTGAAATCCGCATGTGCCTACAGGTACTCCTCAATTTCGCTTGGTCGTTCACCACCCCGAGGACATGGTGCACGCGAATGAAAGCCACGAAGTCCGGCGCGGCGCCAAAACCTCATCATGTGACCGGCCTCACTACATTAGTTAGCTTGGGCTGTAGAAATAAATTGCCCTGCCCGC
This sequence comes from Amblyomma maculatum, assembly GCA_023969395.1. NCBI lineage: Eukaryota > Metazoa > Arthropoda > Arachnida > Ixodida > Ixodidae > Amblyomma > Amblyomma maculatum. The sequence continues at coordinate 1,175 of JAJIZL010038864.1, forward strand.
ACCGTCTTGCGGCACAATGGGCTCGGCCTCACTAACATAATGTAACATGGAGTCCAACGACAGACTCCTCCCGCACCACTAAAGAGGCCGGTGCTCAGGAGCACGTCAGACATCGGTCTTTCGAAACCGTGCCTCGCCTAGAAGAGGAGGACGGCGCGGACTTGGATGAGGCGTAGGGATGTCTACTCTGGCTCTGGCAGAGTCGTATCCATTGTTCCACTGGCTTGGATGAAGTACACGGGTATTCGCTCTTGGAGAATCGTACCCGTTATGCTGCTGAAGCACATACGCGTACGTTTGGTGGTGGTGGGTGCGCAACAGGAGCAACCGGTTCAGGAACGACTTGCCTAACTTCCTCATGAATTACTTCCGCGAGCGACGGAAGCCTCGACGACGGTAGTTTGTAGCTGAATTATTTTTCTAAGCTCTTCTCTGACTACAGACCGAAAAAGCTTCCTTAAGGCATCCGCGGAAACATTGAAGCCGGGAAAAGACGGCCGGTGACATATGGCAGACACGTGACTACTGAGCCCGGTGCTGCAGTGTTTGTTCTGTCGTGGTGGCCTCCGCTAAATAATCTGATGCGGTGCCAGGTCGACAGCGCACAAGCCCAGCGAATAGTTACTGTTTGACTCCACGCATTGGGTGGTGCACTTTCTCCTCCTCGGCCATATTTGATATCTGACGACGAAACAGGTCCCATGAAGTTAGCGTCGTTTCGCGGTTCACGAACCATGTCCGAACCGAATCTTTGAGAGCGAAATAGACAATATGTAGCTTCCTTTGCTCATCCAAAATGTTGTAGTTGGCGACACGTTCAAATTTGTTTAACCAGCCTTCGGCCTCTACGAAAAGCTTTCCATGAAAGGAGGGCTGCGTTCGTGACTGGAGGACAACGAACTGTTGGGGCGAGCTCCCTCCGTTAGCCACATGGGTCGTGTTCGATTTGTGCGTGGTGGCCACAGGCGTCTAGGACAAAAGCCCGAACTCGGGTGGTTGACCTTGAAGATGGCGGCTCCCATGGCGGTGCACCGGGGCCAAATCTGTGTTGACTGACAGCTGCCCTTGAAGGGTGGGGCTCAGTAAAAGAGGAAAAGTATCCCGCACCTCCACCAGAAAATGTAACCAATACAAAGCGGCAGTAATAAGCACTTGACAATAAATCCGGTATAAAGACACCGATGCGGTCGATATTGCACCATACTACACCGTATATTTATCATCCTGATGATTACGGAATCAATAAATAACCTGCTTGCTTCAGAAGCTGCGAACGGTGTACACAGCTCTGAGCCAGCAAGGCACCGGGCTCGAAATTCCCTTCTATCTTAAATGCTGAAATGCAATAAAAGCGACAAGCTTTCGACCACGCTTCTGTTTTCATCCTTTAATTGGGATTGTCTTATCTTTGTAATTGTGCATGTAAGGGGAGGAGGGAGGGAATGGTTTGCCAGGGAAGGAATTTGCTGGGAAGATGAATGAATGAATGCGCCGCATCTTGAGAAAGGTTGCCCCCTTTTGATTAAGATATTTACTTACTTTTTCTATGTATGAAAACTACGACGTACAATTGAGTCATTTCATTACTCTTTAGAAGTAATTTTAATGCAACGTCATTATTTTGGGAGCCGTAATTGGAAAGTTAATTTAATTAAATTTTCGCGATTATAAGGAAAGTAATTAGTAATGCGATTTATACCTTTTAAAAAGTAATTATGCCATGTATTGATTAGTCGGCCGGCTGTGTGACATGACGAGTTTGCACCACATGTCCTAGTTGGCTGCCAACTAGGGTTTCTGTTTGAGATGCGAGTGAAACTCCCAATGGGACCAAGCTTGGCTTCCGAGTCAGAGAGGCTACTACCAGGCCACACAATCATATCAGTACGCCCCCTTTAAAGCTGGGCTTCATATCTCTGTCAGGTGTATTTTCACCTAATGTGACAAATTGCGATTGTATGCTAATAGGATGCGTCTGATGATAGTCGTTAAGAGAATTCTTATTAATCGAGTGTCAAAGTGCAAGGTCGTCCACTTTTAGTGCGAATCAGCATGTTCTGTTCAGAGTGCCATTGCCTCCGATTCGACCGCGCATCGAAGCAAATTACGTCACCGACTATACGAAGCCCGCATTCGGGTCGCTTTGAACATGAACCGCTTTGCTTTGATGTGCGGTTGCCTCGGACGCAAGCAACGACACTTTGAAGGAAGCAAGCTTGTGAGTGGATGACCCTGTACATGTACGTTAAGAAGGATATGCAAGGGGAAGCGCATGCGGGAGCCATTAACGCTGACGCATCATATACTTAATGAAGCTAGCTCATAAGTTCACCTATTTATTATCATTTGATAGGTTTCTATAGCAATGATAAATCAACTTCTAAACTAAGAGGCGTCCATGTGCTGTGCGATGTGAGCGCACGTTAAAGATCCCCAGGTGATCGAAATTACTCCATAGCCCTCCACTACGGCTCCCCTTTCTGTCTTTCCACTTTCACTCCCACCTTCCTCTCTTCCCCGTGGTGATCAATTTAACCTTAGTCTAAAGGCTCAGCCATTACAGTAACATAACATTTTTGGCGACCTGGTGAAAACTGTTAGGGAGGCTTAAGCTCTGTCTTTATGAGTATAACGCGATAGCCTTAATGGCTCCCATCTGTGGCTCCACCTGCAGTTCCTAGTTTGCGTAGGTGTAGGCTCTGTTGGATTAATTACAGATCATTCAGCTTCTTCTTCTAATACTCAATACATTCTTATTACCATACAGTTCTGAACTTCGGCATAATCCGGCTACCAGTCGTAAGCGACCACCCGACATTAATATAGAGCTTCACTTTAACCAAGCCGTGCGAAAGCAGGAGCAACGTGGTATCCAGGGCCCCCTGGGAGGATGAATCCGATCTGACCTTCCCTCCTCAAACGAGCAACCTGAGCTAGCACCTCTTCCTAACTTCGTGAGGCATGTGCTATCGTTACTCAAACAACCCATCGGAGAATCAGTGTTCAGCCATGTCACGTGCATGACAACTACAACATGCTAGAACCGTGGCCTTGAATTTCCGCTCACAGTGCCAACTACGCTGAAAACGCCTACACTGGATTTTGTAGACATTGTCAGCGTTGCATTATGAGTGAAATATCACGATCATGGCGCTGGAAGGCGGTAAATGGCAGCTTACATTGCTGCACGCTGATTGGGCATAATGTTTTCTGGTATCGCGCATTAGAAGGACAACTTGACAAGGCATGCACCCGTGATATTGACGTTGTATAATCCGTTCGTGGTGCAAGAGATCATATGTTTTGATTCCTTCTATCGTCACGCGTTTCTCTCAATCATTCGGTCTCCTGTACCGCACGACTGGCTTACAACCATACACATCAAAGTAAAAGAAAGGGGTGCGTAAAATTTGTCTTCGTTTCAAATGATGACTTTGTAGGCTAGGGAATTCACACTACGCAGGTTTTATATGCAACAGTACAAATGTGCTTCCTTTTTCTTACTGCAGATTATGCGGCGAGCAACAAAGAGTGCCTCTACAAGTACTCGAATTCTGTCGCCTTCAATCTTCTTATACTTTTTATACGCTGCCAGGAAAATCATGCCTGTTTATCTGAGAACTGTGTGACTGTAAAACAAGAGCACTCGGAAGGCACGCACTTGAAATCTCCTTTTATTTCTCTTCAGCGCACTAGTACGGAACCGGGTGGTAGCTGCCCCCACCCTGCTCCAGGACGTCCCCAGGATCCCCGAGGGAACCTAATGCGCCAGTTCCTTAGAACACACACCATTTCAGCTTCTCCTGTTTCGACGTTGCGAGCCCGCAAGCGACAAACGCAATCTCTGCCGCACGACGCTCCGTCTCTCCTTCCATTGCACATGTGCTGAGGGAAAAAAAACGTCCAAAATTAGGGAAGAAGACCTTTCTACACTGGTATCTCTTACTGTTAAAGCACGCCTAGCCTAGCACGATGGATTTCGTCAATTTCCGGGTTATTTTCCGCCCTACCAAGCGTCACATAAGCTGATGTTTTGTATACGTTGTTACGTAGCAATATTAGCGATGAGAGACCATGACTTGCTATGGGTACCGTGACCATCACCAAGGCTAGGGTCATGGTCAAAGCTTATACAAACTAATTAACGTATACTAAACTTGTGTCAATCGCAGTAATGGCATGGAGTTCGAACGTATCGGAACACGCCTTGACGCATTTGTGCTTTCCTAAGCTTAAACAGCGTGTCAAGTGTACCAAGGCTACCTAGATCTAAAGGTCTGTAACATCACATTGCAGTAGCATGTTGCTCTATCAACACTCGTTAACCATAATCGCATCATACTAAACTTAATTAAGCTTGATTATGCTTAGCTAAGCGTAATGACCCTGAGAGCCTATTTAGTGTGAGAGGACTTCCATCTTTCGCATGTAAAACGTGGCTAGCTATATGGTTAAATTACTGTTAATGATTGCGAGCCAGGATACCTAAGCGTGTTAATTTTTAAATCGGCTCCCACAAAACTATGCTGAAATTTCCAAAGCGTAAGCAAGTTACAGCAAAAAATCTAGCAGAATTTGCATTACCCCAATTGCTGGAGTTTCAGACGCATAGCAGCACACGTTGTCGCGTGCATATTTTCATTGAACACTTTCAGCATGGCTCCTTTAAGCTGCTTGATCTTGCGGTATCTAACTTTTCAAACTGCTCACAGACTGGTAATGAGTGTATCAGAAAACTGAGATAATTTTGACCGCATCGGCTTTACTGTTATGCATGAACGCACAAGCTACACTGGAAGTTTTGTATTTGTAAAATGCGTCCACCTCAGTCTGCCTTAATGTTCGTCTACAAGTGTTCGGTTCAGATTTAAAACTCAGTTTTCTATGTTTTGTTTCGGGACCAGGTTGTCAAAAAGCGCGAAATAATTTAGCTCTCAGTCTTGCCAAACGCAAGCTAACATCGTCCAACAACTGCGAAGCTGAGGACGAACCTGAACGTAACTTTTCTTAAGACGCCAAAAATATTAGTCTAATTGTCGTCGAACAAAAAATAAGCATAACGGCATACTGCAGCCTAAACGCAATTCCTGCTACCACTGGCAGAAAGCAAGCATGCCGCTTTATATATCGATGCCCTCACCACACTGGCACCCCCTTTGTTTCTCCGCGTATGAAATGAAATCGCTGGCTTCGTTATTTTTCATCCATTCGTTCATTATGTGGTCACAGATGTTCGGCGGCAGTTTAGTGTAGCCGACAGGGCCGTTCATTGTAGTCGGATGAGGCGTGAAATATGCCGGCCTATATGTCAGCATCAGCGGCTTTGTGCAGCCGCACGCAAAAGGGAGATGGCTGCCAAGGCGGTCAGGCGAGTCCATCAGTGAAATGAGGAGGAGGCGCGAATAGTGGTGCGCCATGCAGACAAACTAGTGAACGGAGTTGAGTGTACCACATGGCATCACGTAAATGACTGAGCAGGCGAAGGAAGACGTTGTTTAGCCAAGAAAAGGGTTCCGCAAGTCAGATAGCTGCCATGCAGGCTATGTGCGCTGCCTATAGCTCGAAAAGAAATAGAGAAACACTGAATCAAAGCTCAGCCGCCTGCGTGGAGTCATGGCCAATAACAGTACCTTACGGCTATCACAAATGAGCGATACACTAGAGAATTAAGCCTTACTTGCAATCACTTACATGGTGGCATATATACTCTCAACGCCGAGATGGACAAAGAAACTTGCGTTACAAGATACTTATGATAAAGAAGCAAGATAGATACATGAAGCTTTCGTAAAGGAGCAATTCTCTAGAAGCTGGAGCCTGACGAATTTTTTTTCCTGCTACAAACAGCTGCTATTTTGTCATAAATATGTCTGCGCGTTAACCGTGCCCTTTTGCCTAAACTTAACGTTTATATTGAAGCGAGTTTTCATTCGACGTTATAATCAAATTTCACTCCACGAGAAGCATTTATAATCTGCTTTACCCGTTTGAAACATGTGCGAATATTCGACATTCTTAGAATTATAACAAGACTGGACGACTGCGTGCGACGGTATTCCCCCGACTTTGCTGCTTCGGCACTGCGTTGGTTCCTGCACTGTTGCGAGAACATAATTCTTAAGCAGCTTTGAATTATACTGGGCGGTAGGGAATTTGCTTAACGTGTGCTCATAAGTTTGTGTAAAAAAAAAAGTCTACAAAGTTCGAACACTGGAGCACTAGCAGGGCGTTTCGCTTGGTAATGCCGCAGTAAATAAGAAAACGCTCGTGAAGAGTTTCATGGAGAGGCGATGTTATTTTAAAGACTAGCGCTGAAAAATAAAAATATGCACAATTTTTTATCTATTCCTGCATAAATCTTTAAAATTTACTAATTAAGCTTGCCACGCAGGACCGAATGAAGAAAGGTAGGAGCGTCCCCTTTGAAACCGCGGGTGGTGGCAGTTGCCACCGTATTTTTTTTATTGCGAAACCAATACTACTTTCACTTTTCAGCCCTTCGCCTAGCGAGGCGGTAGATACCATTGACCTTTAGAGTGACCTTTGGCGCACCGCCAAGTACAGCTGCGCAAAAACGGGGGCCCCAACTCGCGCCGTCAACTCGCGAGGCGGTAGCCACCAACTGCGGCCTAACTCCCTCTCCCTCCGTGAGGGAGCGCTACAGCCGGAGTGACGTCATCCCATCTGCCGCAGAAACAGGGGCCCCTATCTCGCGCCGTCAACTCGCGAGGTGGTAGCTACCAACCGCGGCCATCCCGCTCCTACCGCCGGGGGTGCAACGTTGCATACTATAGGAGGTGGCCTAGCGGCAGGTGGAGCCAACACAGTCTCCAGGGGTGCTTTCATTTGCTGGCGTAAAGCTGATGCTGGCGTAAAGAATGCCGTTGCAGCCGGTGCCGGAGCGGCAGTTGTACATTCTGCCTTAACCTCACACAGAACCAAGTATATCGTTGCAGCCACGGCACTCCTTGCCTCGCTACTAGTTATACATAGAATAACCAGGTAGCGTCCCGTAATAAACAGTAGTTGAACCATATGCCGTGGCCAGAGTGAATCACTGCATAACCATAAGCATAACCACAAGCACCACAACCAGCTACACCACCAGCTGAACCTAGGCGCCATAGCTATTGCTTTCGCAATTATCAGGCTTAACCAAGCTAAGCCACTGCCAATTTTTTTCTTTTGTGCTTCTTTAATGGTGTTATTGATCAACCCATAAACATGCTTTTTCTTTAAATACATTTTTAGCTCTACACTTCTAGCCTTACGTCCCTTTCTTGTTTTAAGCAAGCAATCTTTCAATCTTTTTTTGTTGTTGCTTTGCTCATTTCCATCGCAGATTCATTCCAATTATCATTATCTTTAGAACCTAGTGCCTAAGGGAGATTAACTGTGCCAGCACCGATATCCGGATGGATACCGCCACATTCGAATTGAGATCGATAAAACAGCTAATATTCGAATATGATGAGACAATCAGCCACTGCACATGCGTCATCTTGGGCACATTTAGTCTTGTAGCTGCACATTCTGAGACAGCCTGACCTAGCTTCAAATAGCCGGGCACTGCGTTTTCAGTTGTCCAAAAATGATTCCTTTTTTTATGTGCATTCCAATGGCGATATAGTTCTGCACCCTGCTTATTTTGCGTTCATTTAATCCAGGTTTCGCTCTCTGCTTTTCTTACTATTTCGTTTGAAGTACATTTCTCTCTCCTTTTGTCCTGCATACTTAGTGGTATAGTTTCCTAGTCCTTCCCCGTCGTTTTGAGTCAACGCCCTCTGTGCATACTCAAATACCCTATGTGCCCACCTATTACCGTGCAGTTTCCTCAGGCGTTATTCCAGCCTATATTCTCCTACACTGCCTCGTTTTCTGTATATCCCTGTGTACCTAGTGGTATTCTTCCAACAGCTTCCTGTTTTATATCTAATTTCTACTGTCATCAGCCATTAAGGCTGATGTACAGAAGCGTGCAGATTGGGTCAGAGAAATAACTCAAGTTACTGAAATTCTAGTGGAAATCAAGAAGAAGAAATGGGCATGGACAGGACATGTAGTGCGAAGAGAGGATAACCGGTGGTCGCTTAGGGTAACAAACTGGATTCCAAGGGAAGGAAAGCGTAGCAGGAGGCGGCAGAAACTTAGGTGGGCGGATGAGGTTAAGAAGTTCGCAGGGGTCAAGTGGATGCAGCTAGCGCAGAACCTGGTTAATTGGATAAATATAGGAGAGGCCTTCGTCCTGCCGTGGGTATAGTTAGGCTGATGATGATGATGATGATGGCCAGCCCTTAGGCACAAAACCACAATTAGAGGAAGTCCTGGCGCCACTATTAGAGCAAGGGCTCTATTCCTCCAGGCACAAGCTCGTGGACTGTTTAGTTCAGTCCAGATGATCCTGAAGCTGAGCCAAATTCAAACTGAGACTTTGCCTGTCTAGCGAAAAATCTGGCCCATTGTATTCTGTTGAAGCAAGCTTGCATGGCTACTGACCCTTTGACCTTAACTAATGATCCTTTAACATCTGACATTAGCCTTTGAATTTTAGAGGCAATTGATTCTCACCAGTCAGATATCACTTGATAGCTAGGGGCGCCATGATGTCAACCGAACACGTTATTCATATTAGTAGAGCACCTCATGCTCGTCAAACTTGGTTTGACCCAACTAGTTTATAAAAACTAACCTTCTTGGTTTAACCGCGTTTACCACAGCTAATATCCCAGTACGTTATTACAATGCATATATTTCACTATTCCGGCATCTCTTCGCCCTTTTCTCCTAACAGCTACGCTCTTCGTGGTTTTTCATTTATGCCTGTCCTTCATTAACCCATAACTAGAGACATTTGTTTTTCGCCACTATGTGTATTTCATAGCCACCCTTTTATTGCGAGCACGTGATCAGTTATATCATTGAAAATTGTCAGGTCTAACATAATTACGCTAAAACTGGAGCATAGGGCGTCATCTCCACTAGAAATAACCTGTTTGCAAATGTTCATTTGCTTTCTGATAAGAGTACAATATGGTCCGCATACGTCAAAGCAGGTACCCGCTCTTCTACAACCTTTCCGTCTAACCTGTACTGTAGACTATAAACTACATTTCTTGTGACTGGCTGTAGCGTTTGACTGCGTAGATCACAGCAGATTGTGGCAAGCTCTCCAAGAGATGGGAGTTCCAATTCACCTCATCTGTCTATTCAGGAACCTGTATGAAGGGCAAGAGGCCACAGTCAGAACTGGGCATGGTCTTACTGATTGGTTTCCGATTGAGAAAGGAGTGAGACAAGGCTGCATACTGTCCCCTGCCTATTTAACCTATATGCAGAGTGCATTATGAGGAAGGCCGGTCTGGACGAGTCTTCAGCTGGAGTGAAGATTGCTGGAAAACGTATCAACAACCTTAGATATGCAGATGATACCACTTTAATGGCAGAAAGTGAAGTGGAACTCAGGAGACTTCTGATGCGCGTACAAGAAGAGAGTGAGAAGTTTGGGCTTAAACTGAACATTAAAAAGACAAAGATCATGGCGTCTTGCCCTATCAAGTCCTGGAGCATCAAGGGACAAGAAGTGGAAGCTGTGACAGATTTTCTCTTCTTGGGCTCCAAGATTACCTCGGAAGGAGACTGCAGCCATGAAATTAGGAGACGCCTGCTTCTGGGAAAGAGAGCAATGGTTAGCCTTGACCGTCTAGTAAAGAGCAGAGACATTAGTCTGCCAACCAAGATCCGTATAACTCGTGCTAAGGTCTTTCCAGTTGTGATGTATGGATGCGAGAGTTGGACTGTGAAAAAGGCTGACCGCCGAAGAATTGACGCGTTTGAATTGTGGTGCTGGCGAAGACTCTTGAGAGTTTCTTGGACTGTCAGATGATCAAATCAGCCGATATTGTCGACCGTAAACCCTGACTGCTCATTGGAGGGTCAAATTCTAAAGTTAAAGCTCAGCTACTTTGGTCATCTGATGAGAAGATAGGAGTCGCTGGAGAAAGATTTGATGTTGGGAAAGGTTGAGGGTCGCCGGAGAAGGTGTAGGCAGCGAACGCGATGGTTAGATGGCATCCTCGAGGCGCTGCAGATGAAGTTATATGATGTTAGGATGATAGTGAGAGACCGGAAATCGTGGCGTGATATGGTCCATAGGGTCACGAAGAGTCGGACACGACTGAACTGAACTGACCTTTCTTGTATCCTTCTTTTCATATTTGTCATTATGCTCCTCCGATCTCCCCTCAACTGAACCCACGCCGGCGCTCAAGAAAAAAAAAAAAAAAAAAAGAAGAAGAAAACAAGTCACGACGCCGCCCTACCACGCCCCATCCCTCCCGCTACTTGGGAGCGTCCAATGAGCGGGTGCGCCCAGCAAGCTCCAGTGACGTCGGAGGTTTACGCGCTGAGATGTCGCCCAAATCGGTTGCGAGGGGTCGACAGAAGCACATTTAAAAAACTTATTTGTAGATTATCGGCTCCACGCAAAGCTTTCAAATTTCACTTGAATACTCACGACGACACAACCTCTGAGTAAGTTCTTGCATTATAAGTTTACCCGCACGTGCTATTTAAGGGGCCCTTTAAGTCTGCCTAGCTGCAGTGATGCAAAAAAAAAAAAAAAAAAAGCATTGCGCTTGCTGCTATGATATGGTTTGTGTGTACGTTTCTTTATGCATTTGCCGTTTCTAAGTCGTGATTTCGCTCGGACTGTGACGTCCAAGTCTTGTCTCGGCATATTCTTAAGGAGGAACTAAATCAGTTGTATGTAGCAGCCTTTAACTGATCAATTAACTAATTCAGTATGCAGGAAATTAATCAATTCGACTAAATTACGATCCACATTGTGAAGAGATGATTAATTCTATTGAATACAAAGTTCAATTATTTAGTTACTATTTAACCAAATTTAGTTAATGATGTAATTAGCCCGGTACATTTATTCATCGATTCGATTAAATTACTACAAAATTTGTGATCTAGTTAACTGACTCCACTATGTTATTTTGCCAGTTGACTAGTTACCAAATTGATCAATCATATTTATCAACTATTTAATCAGTTACCCTGTAATGGGTCATTGACAGCTATTTCGGACAATAAGTTTTGCCGAGTGGTCGTGTTCACGCCACTTAAGAGGTAAGAAAGGCCTTTTTCTGCAACACTCATCTGTTTAAAACTGTTCAGGTAAACGCTTAAAGGCGAGGTCTTCTAAGTTCATCACCAGATCATGCGGTTCGATCTAAAAAATAAGTAAATACTGAACACTTAAATTGATACGCTTAATTATTATCTTCAAATTTTCCGGTATATGAGCAAAGATCTTCAATTAAACTGGAAATGAAGTATTGATTTTGCTCACACGCAGTGATTGAAGTCAGTTGAAGTCTGAAGCGTTCTAACGGTGCTTGGTCCGGACATCGGAAATACCATCTATCCAAATATCACTTTAAAAACTATGAACAATAAACGTAGCCTCAAGCTCCATTCTCCCGGCTCTTGAGCTCGTCATCGGAGGAAATGTTCGCAGCGTGCTTCTACTTCAAAACATTTCATGGGTTCTTTTTGGTCGCGAAATTTTCTTGACATATTAAAAACGCATGGTTTCTGTCCAGGGTGGACTCCATTTTTCACTACTATTTTCAACAACTCCTCCGTATGGAACCACTGCAGTTTGTTGGCGTGAAATCTGAATTAAACCGATGTTCCTAGTGGAGGTTTCACCGAACACATTCCACTTTTGTGATAGGACTTGTAAGAAAAGTGAAGTTAGCTGAAGTCTCCTTGTATAATGCCCTGAGAGAGGGCACTCTGAGCGATGTAATAAATTTTATGTAGACCAGAAGAAGGATAATGAATTGAGCGTCGCTATCTTGAGAGCGCTGTAGCGCCATCTATAGGCGCCACAGCGAAACTGCGGCTCTGGACTGCCAGAGGAGGCGGTGGCGAATATACGTAGCGCTTGCGTTTTCACGTTTCTGGAAAGTTTTAGCGACTGAGTGCTCATAAAAATCGTCCAAAGTGAATATAAGCCTCTTGCAAAACTCTTTTGCGCACCTCGCGATGGCAGAGGCAAACACGGCGTTCATAAATGGAGCAAGTGGTTCGGGCAAGTTCATGATACTCTTGTATATGAAAATACTGTGGCTGTGACTTTTCTCATTTTATTTGCACGCCCAATGACATGCCATTACTGACAAAACCCTTTCAGTGTGCAACATATTCTACATTCGCGTGGTGTCCGAAAAAAAAAACCGGCGCAGCCTTCACCTCGCAAACCGGCGGCACGCCGCAAGTGCTAATAAACACGTCGCATTTGCGATGATCCTCCGATGTCTACTCGTTTTCTTTTCAGCACTGCAGAAGAAGGAATTACCATTAGGCAGGGCAAGGTGAAGCTACGAGGAAGTGTCGTTTCTTTAACAACCGTCACTGGCGTGGCCTATCCGGTTCTGTATAGCCTTCTTCTTGCTCTCATTCTAACCTGGAACATTAAGCATCGTGTTTCCAACACCTAATTTATGCTCATATGCTAAACGTTATTGTTACTGCAGATCGAAAAAACAGCATTTGCCCGAACCCCATATTTAATCTTCATTATTGTCGACGTCATCGTCCTTTAAGAGAGGTGACGATGAAACATAGCTTGCCGGAAAGAAAAAGAGCAGTGATAGAAATATGCTCTAAGAGAATCGTTCAAAAGCGGTGGGGACCTCGGAGTGCGCTGCCGGGCAGAAGTGCAAGTGGCTGATCGCTTGGAGAGGTACGAATGTAGCCCTGGCAACAAACGCTCTCCTCAACTCAAGAAACAGTGGCAGCAGGCAAGGACAGTCCTAGTTATAAAAGGCAGATTAAACGACCTAGACTCAATTAAGAATTGCTGTCGACTGTAAGTATATGAGCCCTTTACAATGTACTAAACGATATTTAGATAATATTTACAGTGTTTCTAGCGCACTGCTCGGCGGTGGCCTGGACTTGGCGGGGTGAGCGACCGCGACCCCCTGGTACCGGTGGTACAGCCCTGAAATACACATGAAAAACAAAAAAGAGGAGAAACATACTGCAATGTATACTGCGCAGAGTATCTTTACATATGGATACACGAAATCGCGAAATGAGCTGCAACTGCAAGCGAAATGGCGAGATGCAGCGGCATTTCGGCAGGTGCATTTGCTTGTTCATTGCAAGTTTGTTTTTGTCAATTAGAAAATTCGATTGTGTTTGACCGATTTCAATGGAGCTTTGACCACTTCGAGTGAAAAATTGAAAAGAGTGAAGAAACGAACACGTATCCCACTAATGATCCGTCGTTCGTGGTAGGTGCGTGTTCTTTACTTTTCCAATTTAGTGCGCAGTTGATGTTAAGCACTGAAATGAACCATCCAACCAGAAAAACATCACGTTATTGATGGAATGAAGCGAACACTAACTGCTTTTCATACGGACGTGAAGGATCAATGGCAGCCATATATATATATATATATATATATATATATATATATATATATATATATATATATATATATATATATATATGTTATGTATATTATTTTTGCGACACTTGCTGCCAGCACTGTTTGCATCGAGACTGCATTTGGGAGCTTGTACTATGCACAGTGGAATCTTTGGGAATTTAAGCATGTTTCTTAAGCTACCATGATATTTCCAGAAATTAGTCTAGCAGAAGACGCAGAACATTTTACGTTCTTGTTTTCTGCGGGGAAATGAAATCACTGGGATTGTAAACATTCATTCTTTACTTACTTGGAGATAACAATGAAAACCATTATAAGGGGAAGGAAAGAAAACGTCTCCTTCATTGTGATCGGTCCTTGTGCTCTTGTTCATGTAAACAGGTCGCACTCTGCAAAGTGCCAGCGCTGAAAGGTCACAAGCAGAGCATCGAAATAATGATGTCCGTAGTTGCATCAACTGTACTTCCAGCTGTCGTGTTTAAACAGGCACTACCAGCCGCCTTATTAAAATTTTTGTTCCTCGCGAGCAACTACTGTATTGATTTCGAAACAGTCAATAATTGGTAGCAGGCCTCAAGAAATGAAACCGTGCAATCTTTTCTGTAATTAAGTCTGGACTCTGGAATATTTATTAGAGAACCGCGCGAGAGTTCTGTTGAAAATATTCTGAAATGACACGTGTAGGTCGTTAGAACAGGCCTTCAAAAATAAATTATTTGTACGGAGCGCAGCGGAAAAGCATCTACAGTTGAAACTCGATATAACGAAGTTGAGGGGAGCCGTGAATTATTTTGTTAAATCGGGAACTTCGCTAAATTGGGTGAGGCATTTCTCAGTCCTCTAATTTGGTACATTCGGTTATAAGGTGCGGTGGCACCCAAAAAGCAGCCGCGGCATCACACTTGCGAAGCCTTAATGCTCCCAAAATGAAATGCGGTCAGCAGAAATCACCGGCGCCGTTAGCGCACAAGGAAGAAAAATTGTTACTTGTCAAGAAGAGCCCGAGAGCCTTACAAATTTATTTTCCAGCAATCAAGACAGTGATCGTTGCCCGTGCGAGCTTCTCGTAGGTCTGAAGTGCTGCGTATAGCACTGTAGGCCTAACAAGCTGAGCTTGAGAAGCATGCACTCAAAGGCGTGGGAAAATATCCGCACAAGCACAGTAGCGAACGAACCACCACATAAAGCACGCCACACACACACACACACACAAAAAAAAAAAAGCACCGAACAGCAACACCGCCCCTTGGAATGCGACACGGGACTTTTTTTTACCACTGTCGCCATCTGGTGAATTCAACTGAATACTACAACTCTTGTTTTGCGCCGCGCAGTTTGAATAAAGCGGGACGAAGGTGTCGTGGGCTCGAAATCAGTAAATTTTGGGGGTACTCTCTACAAAATAGACCAAAAATAGCCCCTTTCCACCTTCATTTTTCGAATAAAGGTTCGTTAAATCGGGACAGATCACGGAATTGCTTACATAACTTCGAGTTTGTCAAAGCTGTGTATCCTATGGGCGCTGTTGTGTGCGAGCTAATATATTGTGTGTCTGCTTTCGCTCCACAGGCATCTCAGCAAGCTTCGTCTGCAGATGCCCACCCGGTCTGCACGCACGCCTCAACAGCCGCTGTCCTCACCCATGGCCATTTCGAAGCGCCGATTTGGTCGCTTTGTGAAGAAACGGCCTGACTTCCCAAGGAGAGCCTGGCCTGTTAATGACCTACAGAGGGGCGGCGGCGGAGCCAGCGACCGTCGTCGGAGCCGCACGGTGTCGGTTACGGTACTCGACATTGGACAAAAGCGGAGGGAGAAGCCATCGCCGGCTTCGCGCAAGCTCTGGCCTGCTGGCTGAAGTGTTGGCCGCTGAGGGGGAGACCCACAGGGCGCCGGACCGAACGGAGAAAAACAGAGGCCAGCCGTGAGAATAGAACGCTGGGGGGTCGCTTGTGAACTGGCGACGTGTTTGTTAAAGTGTAGTGGCACACGTGCAAGAATGTGCGGGGCGGGGCTCAGTGATGCAGTGCGCAAACTGTCACCTCGCGTTTTGCGATTGGCCCGTGCCGAAGATGAACTAATTCCCTGCCTAGGGACCTAGGGAGACCCAAGAGAAGAAAACCTGGTGTCCAACATCGGGAGAGGGCTTCCTTCTGAAATCTCCAAAGTGTACACATGTAAATAAACTACTTGTACTCAGCTCTAATGAAAGCTCCACGTCTCCGCGGTTCCTCGACGCCTCGCCGGTCAACGCTACCCTCGGCTCCGGTCCTGTGCGTCCGGCGTCGCGACAGCGCCTGAGGGGGAAATTACACTATCTTCGTTAAATCGGGACTTTTGTTAAATCGGGTTTCGTTAAATTGAGTTGAGACTGTATATGTGTAGCATTAAACGTTAAATTAAGCATACTTTTACTTGCCTGGAACAGTGGATAACGCTCTGTGGCAGAGTCTTCTCTTCCAACTGCATATAACATGGCAGGAATGTCACCTTACAGCAGGACGCGCATCATTTTTCTGCGGGGAATTTCAGCATGATGACAGGACGTTAAGCGCATCAGTTCGGCCGGGAAATCGAGCACCGCTTGTAAGAGAAAAAAGTCCTATATACATTCTTATGAAAGACTCCTGCATTAATTTGCTTTTAAGTATGAAACGGAGAAATTAGTCGAATTCTTTCTCGCCGAACACAAAATATTCACCGGAATACTCATTTGCGTTCACTTCTGTATTCTGGTATCTGTTGAGCATCAACCGATCGAAATTTTGTCACCCGTAACTATCAGTTAGCTACTACAAGACCAGCTGGCTGCGCTAGCCGCCATTCGCGAATTATTTGTCAGGTTGTAATTAACAGGGCGAAGTAACGGCCACGCGTTAAATAAAAAAGCATGTCAAGTCCGAAATGGCGTAAAAGTGATGTCAAAGGTGAGGGAAGAGCTGAGCCAAAGTAACAAGAAACAGCTGACGGAACAGTGAAGACATGGCATCCAGATAATAGATGCTTTGTATTGGAAGGGTGCACGTTTTTGGAATCATGATGAGAATAAGCAGCATATGGAATGCTGTATGTGCCATGGCTCCCTACTGTTTGCTCACGATACGTATAAAAAGATGATCCCATTTGTCACGGTCACATGCCTTTGGTCTAGATGGCCGGAGCGTGAGGTGGAACCATTCAGGAGAGACTTCTTTTTTATCTTAGAGCGTCGAAAGAAGTTGTAAATGTCAACAAACGCTTGGAAGCTCCCCCACGAAAGTAAAACTGGTGCTTCCATCTTGTATACTTACATCTTGGTATTAGTTGAGGCCTATCTTTATTCTTTACCTGGTTAAGTGAAGAAATATGGGAGAGGCCTTCGCCCTGCAGTGGGTATAATCAGGCTGATGATGATGATGATGACGATGATGATCTTTATTCTAAGTACATCCATTTAGATTGCCTTTGCAATTGGCTCTGTTTTCAGGTGCTGACCGGCTGCGGCATAAGATCACACTCTACGTGTCTACAAAGCCTTCAGATGTTGACTGGTCGTGGCATTTGATTGGATACAATGTGTTTACAATTCCCCTGCTATTCGATACTTCAGTCATATCTAGTCGCTAGGAGCAGGTTAGCTACTGAGATTTTAACGGATGCAAAAAGCCTCCCAGCTACTTTGTGCTCAATGGCCTAAATAAATTCTGGAGGCTCTAAGCATGGAAAATAAAGGCAGCCATTGATATTCATTTTCCAGGTACTAGGTACAAGTTATTCTATTGAGATCAATTCATTTCAGTTTATTTCTTCTAGACAGGCAATCAATTCTGGGATGTCAATGCTGGTGAAAGCTACTCAGGCCTGTGCACCCTATATACAGTCGAAATTTGGAAGCCCCCCTAATAAATCACGGAATGAAAAGGTGGCATAAGGAAATTCTAACTGTACAGTACAGTAAGCAATGTATGCAGACCACAATTAGCAGAGACAGAATACAGAAGCAAATTCTTAAGAAGCTGCATGCAGGCAGTACAAAAAAAATTGCACAAATAAATCATATATCACCTGATGGGACGTCATCACATTTCTGAAAAATAATGGGTCGATTTGCACACTACCGCCCCTATCATATATCATCGACATTTTTTGCCAGCTGTTTGCAAGAAGTGGGAAAAATTATGTGACAAATATTGCCACATAATTCGTGTTTTAATTCATTTCTTGCAAACAGCAATTGTCCTTTTTTTATTAGTTTTGCTGCGCTTCACGGGCAACTAGTTTTAATGGAAACCTGCATGGAGAACTCCTCTTATAACAGATTCCGCAGTCAGAGTCTCTATAGACGTTCTGGTGCAAATACGATGTTGAAACACTGTTATTCTTAGAACGTACACTGGGAGCATTACTGCATACATAAATAAGCCAGTGTGAACCGGGGGAAAACAAATGGTTGATTTATAGCCAGAAAACATTCTGTATGGGCATTTAAGACCACGCATACTTGATAGAAAGAGAAAGCATCGCCCTTCGTGTGGCCATAATTTCTACTCTAAGGTTTGGTTGGTTGGTTGGTTGGTTGGTTGGTGGGGTTTAACGTCCAAAAGCAACTCAGGCTATGAGAGACGCCGTAGTGGATGACTCTGGAAATTTCGACCACCTGGGGTTCTTTAACGTGCACTGACATCGCACAGCACACGGGCGCCTTGCTTTTCGCCTCCATCGAAAAGCTGCCGCCGAGGCCGGGATTCGATCCCGCGTCCTTGGGAACAGTAGTCGAGCGCCGTAACCACTGCGCCACCCCGGCGGGGTTACTCTAAGGTTTCTAAATGCAATAAAAAATAATATATATCTTCTTGAGAGTTTTTTGCACTTCAGGCTGGCGACATTCGGTCCTTCTTGCAACAAAGCGAGGGAAGTTAACGAGTTTGCATTGCCTGCTATTAAGGCCTAGAGTCGAATTGCATTCCAGGTTACATCTGTTAGTTTCACGCAACGCTTCAATGTGTCGAGAGCTGTCAACATCAATCACTGCGTGTGTGGAGCTACCGCGTTCCGCGGATGCTTTCAACGAATAATATATTAGAATGTCAGTACGCATTCCAAACACGTTAGTAAATGTCATGCATGACAGCACGCTTCTTAGGTGCTTCTCCGACACGCTTGAACCGACTAAATACCGTGCGTGTCCTCTATGTACAAATTATAGGCAACGGATGGTACTCAGTTCAGGTCTGTTAGAACATAGAAACATAAAACTGTTTCAGTGCAAGCGAAGGCGCTCTCCATCCATATCTAAGGACTTGCTTACCTAATTTCGCGGGCGTGCAACCCTAATTTAGGGGATGGGGAAAGTCTATCCCGTGGGTTTGCCAAGTCGATTGAACGTGGGACAACAATTGCTTTCCAATTGGACGAAGTCAAACTTCCCAAGTCTTTTTCGAGGGCGAGCCAGGTCGATTTCGGGTGTGGGCCAACTCAATTTACGAATTATGTGTGAGCAGTGTTGGGGGCGGGCCATCCATATTTTGTTGGGGGGCCAGTTTTATTTCTGGAGTATGTCTTTATCGAGGATGAGCCAGGTCGATGTCACGTGTGGGCCAATTCAATTTTTGAATTGGGTAAGGCCAGTGTTAGGGGCGGGCCATCCATATTTTGGTGGTGGTGGTAAGGGGGGGGGGGGGGGGGCAGTTACTTTTCTGTAGTGGGCCAAGACAATGTTGGGAATGCCATAAACCAATTTCGGGCATGGGTCAAGTTAGTTCTTGCTCAATCCCCACTCGACTTATCAACGCACAAATTTGGCCAATGGCACTGTAAGGTCAAATTTCGGGTTGGCCAATACATTTCCTGCATATAACCAACGTACTTTACTACATATTGTCATTCGTTTTCCCAAGGCCATCGCTTAACTTCAGCCTAGCTTGGTCCATTCCCATACCCACCCATTCCTTTACTGAGTGGCTGGGAGCGTGGGGCATCATTTTCTTGCGGCAGGAGGAGTCGGAATTGAACGGAATTGAAGCTAGAAATGGTTTAGCATTACAATTACCTTTACGATAGAGGCAGAATGTGCAACAAACAATTATACAATTTGATGCTCTGCTGCCAGCATCTGAACACGATGTTAGATGCAGTGATATCAAAATATGCAATAAAACATTGACGCAAAACGTTCAACAACAAAAACTATGAGTATTCTGCTGCTTGAAAACCATCCGTGACGACTTCAAAACTCTATTGAGGGAACATTTTTTCCAGTTAAATCCGGTTAGAGATAGTTCATGGCAGGAATGAGTGCTTAAGGTAGTTATTGTGGATATGAAAAGAGTTAAAATTTGCTGACGTCAAGGTCGGGTTGAATATCCTGACGAGAAAAAAGCATATCGGCAAGTTCAGCTCTGCAGTGTCCTTGGCGCATAATTTAAGTAGGCTAGAAATCACTGGCTTGTTTAGCGCCGTAGGCAAGCCTTTATTAAAGGGGCATAGGGGTGTGCGTCTGTAATTCTTATGTATATGCGCCGAGAAACCGTCTTTTGAGCCCTCTTCAATTTGCTGGCGTTTGTTTTGGTGAACGGGTCCAAAGTCTAGCAGGATATCATAAGGAAAGCAAAACATTTATATTTGTTAGAAAAAAACATTTATAGGAGGCAGTATAAGTGGCCGTCTTCGAAAATATTTCGCGTAAAGCATTAGCCATTACGAAAGCAATGTGTGTATTCAAGATAAGGTTATTTTGACCTACATCCCTGTGCATATATAATCTGTTACTTCTGTTAATGTCGCACCGTTTGTACTGCAATCAAGCGGTAAAGAGTTCTTTTTATGAGTAATCCTTCTTAAAACAAATTTTAGTGATTTAGCACTCGATTCTCCATTCACCGATTTCCCTGGAGTTTGTACGAAACTGTTGCCAACTATGGCAGCACTTTCAAAACGAAAGTAGAAGCCACAGATGGGACAGCCTCAATTCCACGACTTCACCCACGCCCATTCGTCGCTGTCGAGAACTTTCGAAAAATGCTTAAGTATTGCAGCAATTTGGGTTCAATTCTTAACTCAGCTGGCAGAATGATGCATTCGTCCCACAAGCTTCTACAAGTCGTGTAATTCCTCCTGGATATATATATTTACTTAAAAATGTGCTAGCTTTGAGTAATTCCGATATATGACTGTAGATCATGTGCTGAAGTAGCCCATATATGTTTGTGAAATATGGCGCTAACGCTGTTTGCTTGAGTTGGTATATATTTTTCGTATCAATTTTTCAACTTTCAGGTGCCCAGATAAATTGGGTTTCATCGGACACGTAGTAGCGTACTACAGATTACAGTGGGCTGCCTCGAGTTCTCTAAAATGCACTGGAATATCAGTACACGGACATCGTTTCACTTATTCCGTGTCGTATTTCAACTGAGCCCACCAAAACCGTGATTTAGACTCAAGACCCAAATACCAAGTTCATCGAACCTCCACTCTTGCACAAGATACAGAAAATAAGTAGCCGATTACAATTACAATTACCCATTTCGACACGGACACCACGACAAACAAGGCCGGCTCTTTCGCCCTCTTCTTACGAGTGACGTAACAAAGGCAGTCGGCGTCTCTGGTGCGATGGCTGCGACTCGAGAGCGAACCGAATTTGCAAACTATTTCTCTTGCAGTTAGGGCTAGTGTCTCGGAGGCTAACATTAACATTAGCAGGGGTTTTTCTCTTTCCATATGAAATGCCCTTGCCTTCATGATTTCTCATCATGGCTCTAAAAAATTGAACCAAGCTTGTTTTGTTGCCGGATGCTGAATAAAAGCACTCACTGATTCACTCAGATGTCCTTTACTCTCACCATCACAAAATGTTTTCCTTGCGCACATTTCCCTGCACGCTGAACCCATTGAAGAGGCTGAAAGAAAATGCAAAATGTCGAGTCATGCGCTCTCATGATCCTACTAGGAGAATAACCCTGGCGGCCACAAAGTGAAGACCTCCGTTGTATCCAAACAGTGCAGCGAGACGCGAACAGCGAAGGAACAACAGTGAACGCAATGGGGGGGCGCTTGGTTTCTAAATGAAGTTTAGTCGTAATAATGAAAGCCAGAATCTTCCATACAAAAGCATCAAAAAAAAAAAATGAAACCTTGCAAAAGAGCACAGCTACGCAATGACAATAGCGCAACACTAGCAACAAGGCAAGCATAGTTTAAAGAAAACGTGGCTGTTCCACTGAAGGAGAGATCATTAATAAAAAGCGCATTTAACTTCTAGCCCAACTTTCTGCCTTGACTGAAGGAGAGGTGCATGGCTCTCTAACACAAATGCATATCAATGCATAAGCATCGAATATCATGAAAAAAAAAAAAAAACGATTTTTCTAGACGCAACGGCACACGAAGAGGCAGTAATCAGAATTATCTGAAACTTGTACGCTGCTGCCTTCAGTGATTTCAAAACACTGCTCTCACTAAATGGCTGCTAGAGGCAATTTCTATCCTTTCGCATGCAACCGCGCACTTCACCGCCTGTTTTCTATGATGCTGTGAAGTTGTGTAAAACGAACCTGTCCAATTAGCTATCCTCACGAACTCTTCATACCAGGAACCTTTCACGTAAAATCGAAAGTGAAAACGTGTTTGGCTAGATCAAAGAAGCACTAAATTCATATAGTAGTAATGAAGCAAGTTTTCGTTACTGCCACTGTGCATATCACCTTCAAAGATGTGCCTAGTGCGAGAGACGTGGCGAACGACAAATCTATTAAAGACCAGTACCCGTAAACTAGGCTGTATAAAAACAAAATCTCCTCAGTGCTCAACATTACCGTTACTTGGCAAATGTACAGCCTTTGTCAAAAGTGTAAAGCCCAGGGGGTCCGCTTCTGAGCCATGCAGTGGTGCTAATTCAGCATTAGTGGAGGTCCTTCCCATTGAAGAGGGTATAGGGCAAAAAAAAATCTTCTTACTACCAACAGATTCTGAAACGCAGGAAATGTATTACAATCCGCAGGAAGTGGCTCAGGAGCAGACTCCCCGGGCTCTCCACTTTTGACAAAGACTGTACATGTATCAGTTACCACTGCGACAACATTTATTCACACGTTTTTCAGGCAAGGGAGATAAAATGTACTCACAGATTCCGCATATCCCAACCCAACACCCGGCAAGTACACCTGGCACAAAGAACGGGTTATCACGACGTACGTTCGCTGTTGTATTTCGCTGTCTTGTTCCTGAATATCTCAGGGCGATTTCAATAGTCAAGCACTACAAACAATGCACGATAATAGGGAAAGTACACTTCATAATTCCCATCTCAGTAATTAAAAGGATGCATTTGATTTTGCACGTTACAGTGAGTTACGCTACCCCCGCCTGCAGAGGCCCAGAGGTTAGACGCTGGTGCAGGCAGGCTGTTTCTGTTTCCTACCGTACGTATATCTGCACATGTATGCTCCTTGCAGGGAAAGTGAGGCGCTTTTGTCCTCGGCAGGGCGGCGGGCAATGCTTCAGAGCACATATCCAACTTCGTTTCATCGCTAAATCTCACTCGCACGCAGTCATTCTTGTACACGTTACAGAAAATAAGTAACCGATTACAATTTCAATTCCTCTATTTTAAATGTAACTTATTAAACCTCTCAATTACATGCCCAGGAAATTAAATGCCAATTAGAGACGGCGCCTCTCATTCTGATTTGCTTTCAGATGTTTTAACAGAACCCAAACGCACTTTGTGGAGCGCAGCGAAAAGGCACTGCAGGTAAGATCGCAACAAAGATGAAAAAGTTCTGTCGATGTTTTCTTTGGAACGTCCCAGGGGACTTGTCGTGTGGATCATAGCAAAACCGGTTTGGTTCTTCGGCCAAACGCCGCTGGACGTCCTTACGTCGTCCTTCACTATACACCCATTTGGCCTTAAATCGATGTATTGCAACAGAGGCCGCGGAGTCCGTGGAAAGCGCAGACCGCTGCATGGTAGCGTAAAATGCTAGCCGGCCGTGCGTATTGTCTTGCCGCCGAAAAATTTGCCGCAATCACATTTTCTCAAACTAACGTCCTCACAGACATTCACGGCGCCCATAAGATCATGAAACCGGGTTTTCGGTGACATGGGATGATATATTGTTTTAAGCGATAGCGTAAAACAAATCTTGGTTCGCCGCCTTGGTCTACGGTACCGCGTAAAACAAGGCGGGGAACCAAATTAAGCCTGGGCAAACTTTCAGAGAGAGGCAGATAGAAAGATAGAAAAAGACGTTTTATTTAAGAACAGAGATGATACTTTAAACATATCCTGCGCCTGGTTAACCAAGGCAAGCTGGTCTTCCATCTGTGCCGACGACAGTCAGGCACTCATGGGGTTAAAAGAAGGAAATGTAGGGATTGAACTAGGCGACAGGGCCGCAAAAGAGGCAGTGTTTTAGACAAGCACGCACAGAAGTACGGTTGAAAACAAGGAGGGGTTGTGGAGATGAACCACAGACACTTGTTTTCGGGTCTCCACAAATATATTTTTGGCAGGACCCGCTGGGCCAGGCGGCAACTGGACAGCGAACCGCCGGCATTCAGTCCTGTAGCCACGTAGAACAAACTGCGCGTGCTTGGCAGGCGTGCTGAGGCTTTCGTCTTCTTCTTCGCCGAGACGACGATTGATTGCCACAGGGTCAAAACAAAGGCGAAAATGGAATTGTCTGAAATGTGTAATGAGAGTGTCCATGTACCAAGTATATGGGTTTGAGCAGCGTTGAGATGTCGACGGAGGCGTCACACGTATCTATTGATTCTTTTAGTTTGTGATTCAGTTCAGTTCAGTCGTTCAGTCGTGTCCGACTCTTCGTGACCCTATGGATCATATCACGCCACGCTTTCCAGTCGCTCACTATCTTCATAATATCACATAACTTCATCTGCAGCGCCTCGAGGATGCCATCTAACCATCGCGTTCGCTGCCTACCCCTTCTCCGGCGACCCTCAACCTTTCCCAACATCAAATCTTTCTCCAGCGACTCCTCTCTTCTCATCAGATGACCAAAGTAGCTGAGCTCTAACTTTAGAATTTGACCCTCCAATGAGCAGTCAGAATTTATGGTCGACAATATCGACTGATTTGATCTTCTGGCAGTCCAAGGAACTCTTAAGAGTCTTCGCCAGCACCACAATTCAAACGCGTCAATTCTTCGGCG
>JAJIZL010038866.1:0-13413 GCA_023969395.1 Amblyomma maculatum
CGCCGTCACCCGACTGTCTGCTTCTGGTATTGTAAAAGCGATTCCCCTTCTACAAGCGTGCCGCGGGTGGGGGGGGGGAGCCGACAGGACCGTCGGCGCCGGATTTGCGGGACCGTTTCAGCCCGAAGGTCATTCATGGGAACATTCAGGAACATGGGAACAGGCCATTCCACACGGAGCAGCGAGGAACCGTCAAGGGACGATTCTACCTCGGCTGCCACCGACGCCGTTGGAGCGGACGCATCATCCGGGCTCTGGGCAGCAGACAACAAAAGGTCTGCGCCGGATGAGTGGGATTTCTTGCGTTTGTTCAAGTTGGCATAGTGGTTGATTTGTGACGCTTATGGTTGAGACGAGGAGAATGCTAGCCGCTAAAGAAAGCGAATCTAATCCTGAGAGTGAATCGAGGTCAAATCCTCAACAGGAGCAGCAATCGCTAGGGGGCGGAGTAGCAATGGTTACTGATCAGAGTCAGGTAGCGACTATGGAGGGTGGTTACATTGTGGAGAGCAGGTTACAGGCCGGCGACTAGAGACCAACACTGTCACTAGACGCGACAGGAGCCGAGACAGAGAGGATGGCTATTTGCCGTATGGAGTTAAAGATGGAAATGGAGCTACGAATACGTGAAATTGAATCTCGGGAGCGACTAGCCTTAAAGCAGATGGAGCTTGGGCTGTAGAGTGGTCGACTGTCACCGCTTGGGTCGGGACGGAGTGATGAGCGAAGTATAGGCTCAGATTCAATAACACAGCGTGCAAAAGTCCTAAAAGGCTACAAAATGCCATGCCATGCTGATGTGCCACTGTGGTTTGATGAGGTGGAGAAGTTGTTCGTCACTTCAGTGTGCCGTACAGCAACCGAGTGCATTTAATTATGCCGGCACTGACAGAGCGAGTCCGATACTTGCTTCGTAACCTCGATGGAGCGGAATGCACGGACTATGAGGCTGTGAAAGCAGCGGTGCTAACAGGCCTGAGGCCTGAGGATACTGAGGGAAATGGGCAAGTATCGGGGCGGCCTGCAGTCGCCGGCGCAACTCGTTGAAAGCATCCTCTTGATCTTCTTGCCACGCAAAAGGAACATTGTCTCGGGTAAGACGCGTAAGAGGCTCGGCAATCACTGAAAAATTCTCTACGAAACGCCTGTAATAGGCACAAAGCCCCAAGAACCTTCTAACGGACTTTTTGTCGGTTGGGCGCGGAAAATTTTTCACAGCAGCAGTCTTGTCGGGATCTGGTTTCACGCCGTCAGAACTAATAACATGGCCAAGAAAGCGGAGCTCCTGGAATCCGAAATGGCATTTCTGTGGTTTTATCATCAGTTG
The DNA here is from genome assembly GCA_023969395.1 of Amblyomma maculatum. Taxonomy (NCBI): domain Eukaryota; kingdom Metazoa; phylum Arthropoda; class Arachnida; order Ixodida; family Ixodidae; genus Amblyomma; species Amblyomma maculatum. The sequence continues at coordinate 1,328 of JAJIZL010038866.1, forward strand.
GGCTGAACGCAGTGCCTGTAGTACCATTCGCAGTCGGTCAAGGTGCTCCTCATAACTAGCCGCGAAAATGACGACATCGTCGAGATACACTAAGCACGTTTGCCACTTCAGTCCAGAGAGAACGGTGTCCATCATTCGCTGGAAAGTTGCTGGTGCAGAACAGAGACCGAAAGGAAGCACTTTAAATTCATAAAGGCCGTCGGGGGTGACGAACGCTGTTTTCTCTCTGTCCCTTTCGTCCACTTCTATCTGCCAGTAGCCATTCTTGAGGTCAAGCGACGAGAAATATTTGGCATTGCGTAACCGGTCCAATGCGTCGTCGATACGAGGGAGCGGGTATACGTCCCGTTTAGTTACCTGATTTAACTAACGATAATCGACGCAAAAACGCAAGGTGTTGTCTTTTTTCTTCACCAACACTACAGGCGAAGCCCAGGGGCTGGCAGACGGCTGTACCACGTCATCTGTAAGCATTTCCTGCACCTGTCTTCGAATAGCCTCTCGTTCCGTTGATGACACTCGGTATGGGTGTTGGGAAATCGGCTTGGTCTCCGCGTCAACCATAATGCGGTGTTTGGCTACGGGGGTACGCCCAACTTTCGAAGACGTTGCGAAGCATCCAGCAAATTCATGAAGGAGGTCTAGGAGTCGCCGCAGCTCAACCACCGACAGATTGGCATTAAAGCCCACAGTTGATAGAAGGTCGGGTACAATAAATCTGGCTGGCGACGGCGGCGCCAGAGTACAGATGTTCCTTGGCTCAATAAAGTCGGCAACATACGCGATGGCTGTTCCTTTTGCAATGTGCTGAAACTCGGTCCCGAAATTCGTAATCCAGAGCTTCGCACAACCGTCCCGTAAGCGAACAAGTCCTCTTGCAGCGCAGATCCCTTTCTCAAGAAGCAAACCCACGTTCGTCTCTGCCAGTACGTCTCGGTCGCATGGTGAGTCGCTTTCTACTAAGACCATAATGCTGCACCGTGGCGGGACCGTAACGTCACCAGCTGTAATACGTAAGGTGGGCGTTGATGAACCGTCGACGCTAGATCTCGCAATGGCTTGGCTCGGCGAAAATGTCACTCGTGATTCTTTCAAATTAATTATCGCACCATTAGCCTGTAAGAAGTCCAAGCCGAGTATGACGTCTCGCGAACAGTGGGTAAGTACAACGAAGTCGCAAACATAAACAAATCCAATAATTGCAACTCTCGCAACGCATCTTCCAGCCGGAGTAACAAGGTGTCCCCCTGCAGTGCGGATCTGAGGCCCAGTCCACTCGGTTAAAACTTTCTTCAATTTCCTGGCGAACCCACTGCTCATAACTGAATAGTCCGCCCCCGTATCAACTAAAGCTGTAATGAGACAATCATCGATAGAAACCGGTATGTCCGAAACTGCGCACTCAGGATCATCGTTACATGTCGCCGTCTGATAGCCGTTATCTTGTACTAAGCTTGATGGAGGATGTTCAGCACTTCGCTCGTCAGCGGCCTCACCTCCCCAGGTCGCTGTTCCTAGTTTTCCCGAAGCCTCGGGGAGCGGGGGCTCGTCGAGCGGCTAGTGCGGGATGTAGAGGGCCGTGGACTTGGAGAACGATAACGGGAAGAGGTAATGACGCGGGACCCGTATTTTGGGACGTCCGGAGGATTCGTATGCGTCGACAGGTACTCCTCGATTTCGGGTGGTCGTTCACCACTCCGAGGACATCGTGGACGCGGATGGAAGCCACGAAGTCCGGCGCGGCGGTACGGACAGAACCTTAACATGTGACCGGCCTCACCACAGTGGTAACAAAGGGGCTGATTGTCAGGGGTACGCCAGACGTCAGTCCTTCGAAATCGTGCTTCGGCTAGAAGAGGAGAATGGCGTGGGCTTGGATCAAGAGTAGGGGGTTGACTCTGGCCCTGGGAGAGCCGTACCCACTGTGGTGCTGGTTTGGATGGGGCACAGTGGAGTTCCCTCTTGGAGGATCACCGTGGTTATGCTGCTGAAGCACGGCTGCGTACGTTGGCACACTCGGTGGCGGTGGCTGCACACCACGCACAGACGTTTCCGGGACGACGGCTTGCCTCACTTCTTCGCGAACGACCTCCGCGAGTGATGGGAGCCTCGACGACGATGCTAGACCCTGTAGCTGAATATGTCTCAGCTCTTCCCTGACCACAGATCGAATGAGCTCCCTTAAGGCATCATCAGAACCGTTGAAGCCGGAACCGTAGACGACCGGTGACATGGCGGACGCGTTACGGTTATAGTGCTGAGCCCTGTGTCGAAGTGTTTGTTCTATCGTGGTGGCCTCCGCTAGAAACTCTGATGCCGTGCCAGGTGGATTGCGCACAAGCCCAGCAAATAGTTCTTGCTTCACCCCGCGCATTAGGTGGCGCACTTTCGTCTCTTCTGACATATTTGGATCAGAACGCCTAAAAAGGCGGATCATGTCCTCGTAGAACATTCCAATGCTCTCGTTTGGGTCTTGGATACGAGATTTCAGCGCCGACTCCGCACGCTCTCTTCGGTCGTTGGCGGTGTAGGTCGCCAACAGCTGGCGACGAAAGAGGTCCCATGTTGATAGTGTCGTTTCGTGGTTCACGAACCACGTCCGCGCTGAATCTTCGAGAGCAAAGTATACATTATAGAGCTTCCTTTGCTCATCCCAGCCGTTGTAATTGGCGACCCGTTCGAATTGGTCCAGCCAGTCTTCAGCGTCCTCATAAAGCTCGCCATGGAAGGACGGTGGCGTTCGAGACTGGAGGACGACGAAATGGGGTGAAGACTCTCCGTTAGCAGCAATGTTCGTGTTGGATCTATGCATGTTGGCCACAGGCGTGCAGGAAAGAGGCCCGAACTCTGGCGACTGACCTCGAAGGCAGCGGCTGCAACTGCGATGGACCGGTGTCAAATCCGTGGTGGCTCTCGGTTGCCCTTGAGGGGTTGCATTAAGCAAAAAGGGAAATCGTACCCAGCACCTCCACCAGAAAATGTAACGAGTACAAGGCAGCGATCACTGATCGGAACAGTTTCACGCGCTACACTCAGTTTCGTCCTCTTTGTCCTCTGTTCTTTTTCCTCTTTTCAGAGAGGCATGCGGCAATATGTTCCACAGGAGATCCCTGTTTACGTTGTCGTACGCCCCGTTTATGTCCAGGAAGGCCAAATACGAAGGTCTATTTTCCACTCTAGATATTTTGATGTACGAACAGTACGAACAGTACGAACAGGCTATCATCTAAGCGCCTACAATTTCTAAAGCCGTTCTGAAGTTCTCCGAGTATCTTGTTACTTTCTACCCATGCTTGCACCTTTAATTTGACCGCCTGCATGGCCAACCTATACATAGCAGATGTTATGGTAGTCGGCCTGTAGGATTTTATGTGCATCCCTTCTCCTTTCCCTTTATAAATTGAATTCATTTAGCTCTGCCGCCAGCTGTCCGGAATTTGCTTTTTCGTTATGACTGTTTCCAAAGCTTTTAAGAACGTTTGGTTACTTCTTGGACCAAGTTCATTAATCAGCTTGATTGAAATTCTATCCCTGTAGATGTGTTTTTAGGAATATTTTTTCATTAGCAGACTTTAGAGCCTTTTCCTTTTATCGTACGATCATATACGTTTCGTGAATTGATGGCAGACGTATGTTAAAAGCCAAACGGCAAGTCCGACGCAATAATACCTTTATGAGAAAACGATTTTGTGAAATGTGTTTTCTTACAAGAGACTCGTCGTTTTAATTTATAACTTAATTTCCATCGCCATACAAGACAGGACTATGTGAAATGGCGAGGCAGCAACGGGTGCAACATCACAAGATCATATCTGAACAACTTCGATGATTGCTTTGCTTGAACGCATCGAAGGAAACCTTGCTCTGAGCGCTCCTTACCTGAATGCGCCTATACTCAACTGTGGGGTACACGCCTTATCTCCTAATAACGCTCCCGTAAGGGATGCAGGAGCATATCAGGCATGTGCTGCGCTGGAAAGGATCTCGCAAAGCCTTCACAACCTAGCTGCGACACAACAGTGGGCTTTTCATAATCATCTGCTCGTTCGCAAACATCATCAGCGCGTGCTGCTGATGAGTTCTAGACGTTCTGCATAGAAGCAGATGCGCGAAGCTTTTGCGCAAAAAAAAAGAAGGGACATGCGAATGCAACCATGCGCTGATGCTCTCTGCCCGTTTTATCGCGAGATTGCACCCCATGAACAATCGCAATCAGCGCTAAACGCTACGGCTCACATACTAATCAGACCTGAATAGTAAGGAACTAATGAAACTACGTTCTTTACCTCCCTTACCTCCCTTTTCTTCCTTTAATGACCGCTGTTCTAGGAAATGGTGACTGGCCCGAGTCGTTTGTGCAAGGAAATAGAAGGAACCGCTTAATGGTTCAGCCATGCCTTTTTGACAAAGCGCTATAGAAATTGCAGTAGAAACAAACTACATGTAGTCACATATTGTAGTCACATGTAGTCACATATGCATCATTACCAACTGGCCCAAACATCGGTGTTATTGCAATGTAGTCACAGTCACGAAAATTCTTCTAATAGAATGTTTCATTTGGTTGGCTTGAATTTATCTCTCTTCTCAGCAGCACCGCATTGCACCGCGAGCTTTTCAATCGATGGAAGACTACATCGTCGCGTCCAGAGATGTTTGCGCATCCGAACACATACAGAGCTGTGATGTATCAGGTGCACAACACTGTGCGCAAGACGAGGTAGAGCGCACGCCGAAAGCTCGCTCTGTTGGCTCTGAATTCCTGCGGCTCCTCCCAGTGACGTCACGATGGACGGAGAAGCGAGGTTTCTCTCTCCGCTTTCCTCCTTTGTAGCAGTCGCGCGGGGCGCGGGAAACTTAAACTGAGTGCTTTCAGTAAGCGATTGTGCAGGTGCTTTATGCATAATCGAAAACAATAACTTGACAGAGATGATCAACAAATAATCTACTTCAACAATCTATAGTATTGGCACATTTAAAAACCGCTGCAGTGTACCTTTAAGCCATATTATGCGCGCTAAAGGCTGTTCTTGTTTGCTTTGCAATGTTTCTGTTAATTCATGTCTGTTTATTTTGAAACATCGAGGCGATGTTTTTTTAGGGGGGGGGAGTAATGCTGCGAACTGTTTAAATCTTTATTTGTTTCTGTCCGACAGCCGCTGGCATGCGGCCTTATCACTGTTATTCTGGCGCGCTCATCAATTCGGTATCCCGTGTTTGTTCAGGCTCGTTGTCGCGATATGACGCGTTATCATTTTTGTTTTCGCGAACGATGCGCCGAGATCTGTCTCGATGATTCCAATCCCTCGCGTATGTTTCTACAGTGTTCCAGGTTTTGCTACTAGCACTTTTCGACGTTATCTAGATTGTTCTGAGCAGCCTTTAAATTGAGCATTGACGAGTGCGACGGACATTCGTTGTCGTACGAACGACGAGCACTTTTGTTGCTATCACCGCCGCCGAGTTGCTTAGTTCTTTTACGGGCGCACGTCAGCCCTATAAAGAGTTTCTTCAGTGCAATCACCGACTCTTCATTCGTGTCACCGACCGTGTTACCACCACGTGACAATATATATGCAGGATGCTGAGACTCCGGGCAAACCCGTGATCTCTTCGAGCGCTGGCAACGTTTTCAAAAGATAAACCAAAGATATCAAGACATGTAACGCAATCCTCGTAAAGTTCTAAAGCCTCGAGATCGAAGGAACAAGACTGCTGTTGATTGGCACCAGAATGAACCTGCCTGCAGAGGCTGCACGAGCCATGACCAGGTGCTGTCTTTATTTTCTTCGCCCGACGGCACGCGATAACCAGCTTCCCGGCGCAACCCACACTGTAAAAACATTGACACTCTTAACGGCGTTTTCTCGTGTCTATAAATAATCCCCTTACACCCTTCAGAAAGGGTGCAAGGGGGCACCAACGAACACTTTTAATGAGCGCGTAGGTCTGCATTGCACCCTTTTGTAGAAATGGTGCATCATGCCCATCTGCACCCTTTAGAACCCTTGGTGGTCAAAATTTTCAGGGTCCTCCACGACGGCGTCTCTCATAGCCTTCATTGCATAGCATTCATTGATTAGGAAAAATCATTTGACTAAGTAAAAACCTAGGCGGTGATGCAGGCATTGCGAAATCAGGGGGGGGGGGGGGGGGGGTAGACGAGCCGTACGTGAAAGTGCTGGAAGATATATATAGTGGCTGCACAGCAACCATAGTTCTGCATAAAGAAAGTAACAAAATTTCCATAAAGGTGTTAGGCAAGGAGAAACGATCTCCCCAGTAGTATTCACAGCTTGCTTAGAGCAAGTATTCACAGACTTGGAATGCGAGCAGTGAGGGATAAGGGTAGATGGAGAATGCCTCAGTAATCTGCGATTTGCTGAGGACATTGCCTTGCTAAGTAACTCGGGGGATGAACTGCAAATAAATATTGATCAGCTAGACAGGAAAAGTAGAAAGGTAGGCTTCAAAATCAATATGCAGAAGACTAAGGTAATGTTCAACAGCCTCGGGAAGGAACAGCAGTTTAAGTTAGGTAGCGAAGCACTAGAAGTAGTAGGCGAATATGTCTACTTTGGACAGGTAGTAGCCGCAGATACGGACCATGAAAAGGAAATAACAAGAAGAATAAGATTGCGATTGTGCTAATAGCGCCTGTGCCGCGTCTGAAACATTGTCTGTCCGTGACGTCACTGGTCACATGTGTGCTTGCTATATAAAGATGCTGTTTGCGTGAAATAAAGGGTGGTTGTTATCGTGCCGGGATCGGGGCCAGTCTCAGTTCCTTCCTGCCCGCTGCCCGGCCGCGCTCGGCGTCCGGCAAGGGACCAAACGCTTCACGGCCGCGCTAGGCATCCGGCCAAGGACCAAACGCGACATGGTGCCAGGAGTGGGGTCCTTTGGCTTTTGAGAAGCGGTGCCTTAACTTCGTCAACTGGTGCCATGTCAGAGGACAACGCAGTCAAGCCCTCCCACGGCATGTTCGTGGTTTCAGCTCCACCAAGGTTTGACTTCGACCGGACGTCCGAATGGCCTTCATGGATCCAACTCTTCATGACTACCGCTTCGCCTCGGGCCTAAATGAGCCTAATGAATAAGCGCAGGTCCAGACGCTACTTTATACGATGGGCAGGCAAGCAAGAGAAATCTTCTCTACTTTTTCATTACCCGAAGAAGAACAGAGGCAATACGAAGACGTCAAAAAGAAGTTCGACGAGCACTTCGTCACCGCAAGGAACCTTGTTTATGAGAGCGCGTTCTTTCACCGTCGCACTGACGAACCTGGAGAGTCAGTCGACCAATTCGTTACCGCGTTGCACACGATGGCGGACCGGTGCGACTACCAAGAAAAGGAACGCATGATTCGCGACAGGTTCGTGGTCGCAACCTCAGAGACGCTAAGCTCTCTGAGTCGCTTCAAATGGATGCGAATTTGGCTCTCGCCAGCGCGTTGGCAAAAGCGCGTTTAAAGGAGACCGTCCAACGACAGCAGCTGCAACTGCGAGAAACCGGCGACGAACCCTTGGTAACGGCGATCGGCAATCTTGACGCGGTCAGCAACCAAGGGCAGCCCAGAAAGTATTCTTCAGGACAGCACTCGGACAGCTTGTCAAAGGACTGTTCACCTGGAATACAAGTTCCGCGTCCCAAAGTCCGGTCCTACCGACCAGGCACCCCCGGGTCATGCCCCAACTGCGGTCAAGGAACGCACCCCAGAGCCTCGTGCCCGGCAAAAGAAGCCAAATGGAACTACTGCGGTTGTTCCGGACACTTCACAGCTGTATGTCGAAAAAAGGCTGCACGTGATGTAAAGAAGGTACAACTTTCTTCTCTCCATATGGACAAGGGGGCGTACTTCGTTGGCGTGGTGAACGGGGCGTACTCTAATTCTCGGTATGTACAGGTCGTCATTAACGGCACTCCGGCGTTCGCTAATGTTGATTCCGGTGCCGAAGTTTCTGTTGTGCCCTCGACGTTTCCCGGTTTACGTACCAGGCTAGAAACGTGCGACCTAATCCTAACAGACCCGTCGAATGAGCCACTGAATGTTTTGGTAAAGTTTCATGCCACTATCCAGTGGAAATATAACACTGTACAGCAAATAGTGTACGTGGTCTCACCATTACGCTCCGTACTTTTGGGTCTCCCCGCACTTGAGGCTCTGGAAGTTATTAAATTTTCGGACTCGGTCAGTAACGCAACAGCCGTCGAAGCTTCCTACCCGCTGCTTTTCAGTGGTCTAGGAGCGATAAAAGGAGAATACAGAGTTAGACTGCAACCGAACTCGGAACCTTTTGCAATTCATGTTGCGCGTCGCATAGCCTTACCTTTGCGTGACCGAGTTAAGCAAGAGCTCGAGCGTATGGAGCGAGATGGCGTGATCTGCAAAGTAGAAGAACCAACAGAATGGTGTGCAGGAATTGTGCCAGTACTCAAACCATCTGGAGCAGTTCGTATTTGCGTTGACTTGACTCAAACAAAAATGTACTTCGCGAACGCTATGTCATGCCGACTGTGGATGATAGCCGCGGTCTGTTAGGTGGTGCCTCTTTGTTTCCGAAGTTGGACGCCAACTCTGGCTTCTTTCAGATTAAGTTGTCGCCCGAATGCCAGTTGTTAACTACGTTCATAACGCCAGTTGGGCGATACTGTTTTCAAAGACTGCCATTTGGAATAACGTCGGCACCCGAGATCTTTCTGAAGAAAATGTCGCAGATACTTGAAGGAATCCTAGGCGTGATAAACCTGATGGATGATGTGCTCATTTTCGGTAACGACAAGGCTCAACATGACGAACGCCTGCGTCTAACTTTAGATTGTCTCGCCAGTGCCGGTGTTACGCTAAACAAAGAAAAGTGTTCCTTTGGGGAAACAGATAAAATTTCTTGGCTGTATGCTTAGTAAAGATGGCATCAAACCGTATCCTGAAAAAAGTTCGTCCTATCAAACACCTGGCGACGCCAGCTAACGTGTCTGACGTTCGACGGCTGCTCGGTATGGCTAATCATCTGGCAAGATTCATACCAGATTTGGCTTCGAAAACGGCGCCTTTACGTCACTTGCTTTTGAGGGGTTCCGAATGGACGTGGGGACCAGCCCAAGAGCAAGCGCTGTCGTACGTCAAAGACGTTATCTCTTCGAAGCGCGTCATGGCTAACTATGATGTAAAGTACCCTACGATTCCTTCCGCTGACGCGGTATTCGGTTTGGGGGCCGTATTGATACAAGTTCAACCAAACAATGAAAAAAGACCTATTGCGTTTGCGTCACGCTCGTTGACGCCTACCGAAACCAGATACTGTCAGATTGAGAAGGAAGCGTCGGCAATGATTTGGGCGGCAGAACGATACTGCCGCGAAGCCTTCGAAACAGTATTTGTTGTTTTTTAACAGCCGCCGGCATACAGGCTTATCACTGTGATTCTGGACCGCGTATCAGTTCCGTAATCTTTGTTTGTTAATGCTCGATGTCGTGAGTCACACCTTTATCAGTTTTGTTATAGCGCAAGATGCACCGAGATCTGTCTCGAAGGTTCCGGCCACTCGGGTGTCTTTCCACAATGTTCCAGCCCGAGCTGGTAGCTGTTTGCGACGTTATCTAGATTGTTCTGTGCAGCCTTTAAATTGAGCGTTGACGAGTGTGACGGGCATTCTTTGTTCGACGATCGACGAGCATGTTTGTTCCTATCGCCGCCGCCGAGTTGCGTAGTTCTTTTGCGGGCGCAAGTCAGCCCAAATAAAGAGTTTCTTTAGTGCAATCATCGACCCTTCATTTGTGTCGTCGACCTCGTCACCACTACGTGACATCTGGTGGAGGTGCTGCCTTTGATCCTTCAAGCGAAGATCCAAGCCGTGTTCCTGTCGCCCTGGAAGACCAGCCTACAGGTCACCGAGCCAGCCGCCGACTTCAAGGCCTACAACCCGAACACGGTCTGCTGCCTGAACCCATTCGATCTCGGAAGGCATCGACGCTGACAATGGCCCAGCCTACAGCACCGGTTGTTTTCGTCCAACCCCGTGAGCCCCCCCTGCTTCCATGGACGACCGGATGAAGATGCTGGAGACTGGATGGACCTTTTCGACCGTGTGGCAGAATTCAACGGCTGGAATGACGCCGCGAAACTTAGGCAAGTCTACTTTGTTCTTCAAGGACATGCCCGAGTTTGGTTCGAAAATCATGAGGCAACTATGAAGGATTGGGAGACTTTCAAGGAAGCGTTTCTAACTGCCTTTTCAAGCGCCGTCCGAAAGGAAAGAGCCCAGGCCCTTCTTCAGTCAAGACTGCAACTCCCTAACGAGCCTGTCCTGCCGTATGTTGAGGAGATGAAGCGCCTCTTTCGCCGCGCTGACCCTAATATGACCGAAGGTGACCAAGTCAAACTTTTACTGCGAGGCGTTAAAGAGTCGCTCTTTGCGGGTTTTGTGCGAAATCCTCCAAGAACTGTGGCGGAATTTGAAACGGAGGCGTCTACTATTGAGAAGACGTTGGACACCCGAATGCGCCACTACGAGCGACCACTTCAGCCGGACTGCTCAATCCACTACCCCAGCGCATCTACAAGCAGAGAGAACCTTCGGGACCTCATCCGGGACTTCGTGCGAGAGGAGCTCCGCCGACTGATGCCATCATCGCAACAACCGCAGATGGCGACGCTCGCGGACGTCGTCCGGGAAGAAGTCCAGCAGGCGCTGGGCGTTCCTCAAGCGACGGCTGCGACTGTTCCAGCACAAGAGGCAGCAGCGATGAACTACGCTGGTGCATTACGCCGCCCTCCGCCCCGACGTGATGACTTTCCGAGCCGTCGCCGCTACCGTCCTGTTCCTGAAAACCGCCCTTTAGCCCCCGTACGCCAAGCCTACCAACGACCCCCAAACCCCAGGAAGTGCGCCGCCTGGAGGACTGCAAACAACCGGCCATTATGCTTCCACTGCTGTGAGGCCGGCCACATTCTGCGCCACTGCCCGTACCGACGAATTGGTCTCCGCGGATTTGCAGTCGACGCTCCACGACCACGCCCAGGTGAACGACCACAACAAATTGACAACTATCTGCGTAGCGGTGAGCTTGCGCCACCAAGCCGTCGGTTCAGATCTCCATCGCCGTACAGGGCCCGCTTTGCGTCGCCAGGCCGTACCTATGATGAGAGTATGCGCGGAAGGTCCCAAAGCCCGCGCAGGGGAAACTAAACAGAGCAACCTTTGGAGGTGAGGTTGCTCAACGGCGAAAAGACGAACATCCTGTGCCGCCGACGACCACTAACGACGACGCAGCCATTTCACCGCCGCTCCACACGACATCATCGACGACAACACGACCAGACTGCAAGCAGACACCGCCGCCCAGCGAAGTAACAACGATATGCCCCGGCCATGATCTGAAGAAACGACGGAGCCAAGATCGGACACTAAGGCCCACGTGCAATGCGAGGACGCGAACAAGTGACCTTGAAGTTGATATCGACGGTCGCAGAGTCACTGCCCTAGTAGACACCGGAGCTGACTATTCAGTCATTAGTGGACCGTTAGCCTCTCAGCTCAGAAAAGTTACCACCGCTTGGGATGGCCCGCTGATTCGCACCGCAGGTGGCAACCTGATTACTCCATCGGGACGATGCACTGCAAGAATAACTGTAAATGGGTGTACTTACCCCACCAGCTTTGTGGTCTTGCAGCAGTGCTCCCGCGACGTGGTTTTAGGCATGGACTTCCTAAATGAACATAGGCCTATCATCGACCTGCGATCCAAGCTCATCAAGCTTTCTGCAGACAAAGCCATTCCTGCTACGACGACGTCGATGCACACATCCATCTAAACGTCCTGGATGAAGAATTGACCGTCCCGCCCCGATCAAGCATCGCAGTCTGCGTAGGTAGCGCAAACATCGAAACCGCCGAAGGCATCGTCGAAGGAGATATCCAATTGCTCTTAGAACGAGGTGTTGGCATCGCAAGAGGCATCGCGAAATTCCGGAGAGGTCAAGCTCAAGTGCTGGTAACAAACTTCACCGAAGAATACCGGCATCTCAACAAGGGCACGACGATCGCTTTTCTCGACGAATTAGCCGACCTCAAAGATGTATTCGC
>JAJIZL010038867.1:0-14944 GCA_023969395.1 Amblyomma maculatum
ATACAGCGTTCTGCAACTTTATCGGAACCGTCTTGGAAAATTTTCCCTCCTCGACCGGTTTGATAAAGTTGCAGAACACTGTACAGATGATTTGATTTGAAGGTTCTTGGTTCTGCCGAGTGGTTTTTGGTAATAATTGCCAGTTTTGAAGCTAGTACAGGAATGAGCTACATGTTCTCTGAAATGGATACAACTTCCATGAATGCTAAAACTTTACTACAAACCGTGGCACCCTCAAAGGCAGCTCTATGCATCTAGCTGAAATCTTGCTGACCACCTGCACTTACACCGCAGAGTAGTTTTTTGCGTTTCGCCTCCATAAACGGGCGCGTATTCAACAAGCGTGTGTGACGATATATATGTACCAGTATTATAATGACAAACTCGCACTGCAATATGTCTGTCCTCGCAGATCGCTTCGTACCCATTCGTATGTGCAATTTTACCGCGGCATGACTGGAGTTGCATGATCGAATTTTCTGGTAACAATTACGGCATTCATCTGATGCATGTACGAGTGGCTGTTTTTTTGCAATAAACAGATATTTTGAGATTCAGGGCTGTCATAGCTGCCTTAATTCAACACTGGGCTGGGATTTTTGGATTGGGAAACATTGGGAAACCACGATATTTGGGCACTACACTGCTCCGTGGCTCTCGGCGACCTTAAGTAGCCCGAACCTGCGTCAACGGGTCTGAGCTGGCCGCTTTCATATCTAGACATTGGGGGAATCAACATAGGCTCACTGTTCCGCTGACATATAACTTCCTCTGTTCCCCGAGTGTGCCGGCAACCATATTATTTCCAACACTTTTTGGTTCCAGTCTAGATATCTTAAAATTCGCTCTGTCTCCTTGGAGATGCATGCCCTTCAACAGACATGGTGCTGACCATCCTCCGCCGTCCCTGAGTTAACCTTGTTTTTATAGAACCTACCAGTAATGTTTTACCAGAGTCGTTCAGGCTCACGACCGCAAAAGTGTTGACTCTTCATTATAAACACTGTATTCATAGCCTTCTAAATTGGCCTCAAGGGCCTTTTGCTGTTCTCTTAATTGCCTTCATGAAAGGCAGGGTTCATGTTTTTTGGTAGCGGCTTCAGTGAGTGCGTTCGTCACTTTGGCAGGCAGTCCTAGGTGGTTCCGTGCTGTTATTGTAGACGTCCAGTTTAAGAAGTCTTTCTGTAGGGGTGATGTGGAGTTGCTCCAGTGCTGAATTATGCCTGCCTTATATGATGATTTCTTTTTACTATTTTTTTTTCTGTCACCCCTCGTTTGAAAAAGGGGTGGTGTACACTATTCTGCTAATCACAAAAGCTTGAACAATTCGGCACAAATCTTTCTCTTTGACCCCCCGCCTTTTATTGGCTATTCGCCTTATTCACCTGGTTGTCATGTTAATTGTTGACTTCAGTCTATTTATTGTTTCTGTGTTGCCACCCCTGTACATATACAACGTACGAATCCAAATCCGGATCCAGTTGATCGCTGGATTGCGACCACGCTATTGCTGCTATGGGCCTAGTGCGCTGGTATGGAGGCGCCACTGCTCCGGAACAAGTGGCGCCACCTCCCGCCGGCGCTCCCGTATGTGGTACGTCTGCTCGTCGGAGAGAGGCGGCGGAGTGAACGCGAAGTTTACGCTTCTCGACAGCAAACTTGTTAGAACGAAACTTTTTTCGACCATTTCCTGCCTCGTGCTACATGCGCACGTAATAGACATGAGTACCATGTGTTTGTGTTGAAAAATAAATCAAAAGCAAAGCAAAGAAATCCGCTACTCATGCAGTCGTCTGGTAGAAGGCCGCCGGCGCTTCGGACGCAGCGCATCGTCGGCGCGCGAGCCTTTCGGCCGGCGGCTCTTCGTTTCTTTTTTTTTTTTGGAAGTAGGAATTTGGAATCCGCGCAATTTGGCAGTTTGAAAGTAAGTATATAAATAAAACAAAAACTAAGCCAGTGTGCAATGCGCACCACTGGCTTTTCCCCTCGATCGGTGGCAGTGCATGTGTAGACGACATATGTTCGACCCCTCCGAACCGAGAGCCGATTACAGCTGGGCACCGTCAGTCAATGGAATCGCTCTTCAAAAAAAAAAAAAAAAGCAAGCTCTTTCGCAGGACAGGACGAGCCCAGGTTGTATCTGGAGACGTGCCCTAAGGCGCCGGGCCATGCGTGCACGTGCTTTTTCGCCACTGCAGTTTTGCCGTAGTTTTTATTTTCTATTCGGTGCGTCGAAACGAGAGGTGACTTGTGACAGTGCAGTGCGCAGAAAAACAGGCATAGCTGAGCAAGCTCCGCAGCGCGTGCTGTTCTGAGGTGGCGATCCTAGAATGCTGAGACTTATTTTAAAAATAACTGCTTGGGGCGCGGTCAGAAACTGTACGAAGCCAGCACGTGTATGGAGTGCGCGAGGAACTTCACAGTGCAGAGGGGCCCTCAGATATCCTTGGAAAATGCGCGCCTTCTACGATGTCAGCTTGGAGGTTAGTTTTATTCGGCCCTTTCGGCGTCTCTTCACCGCATGTGTAATTCTTTTTTTTTAATGTAGTCTTTGGCAAATTAACTCACGTAATATCACCGAGGCCAGTTGCATCTGCAAGGTCGGGGGCCACTGTTAACGATGAGTCGCATCGCTCTCGTATAATTTCCAAGGAAACCGAAAACACTTTGATCTTCGGTTGCTTCCCTGCAGTTTTTTTATAACTATTAAGGCACCCATTAACACAGCAGTAAATCGAGCTGTAAGTCTTAAAGGAGGTTTTCTCTTTGCGGAGAGCCGTGAACGCGTGGCAAGAGCGCGCACTCCTGCAATGTGCTTCGCTCTCGATGTCGTACTTCTTCAGGCTAGTCTTCCCAAAAACGAGCGCCGATAACAGCTGGAACTATCATTACGAAGTCATTAAAAAAAAAAAAAAACATCCCGCTGGGCAGGAAGACTGCGAGCTCTCTACATTAACACACAGGCCGTGTCCGAAGATGTGCCGAGCACTGGTTCCAAGCATGCACGCATAGTACAACTCTTAGGGCTTCAGCTGAGTCCAGAAAAAAAAAATGCTACCTCATTTTTTTTTGTTTTTCGCATGCGGCGCGCTCGATACAACCAAGCGATTGGTCGTGCGCATGCTTGAAAGAAACCTAGCGTGCAGTCCTGAAAAAAAAAACAAACAAACAAACAAAAAACATGGGAAATGCGCAGCCGAAACGAAAAGCAATGGGTCCGATATCAGGTTGGAAATGACCATAAAGACAACAGTAACTAGAGGCTCTTGTTTCAGTCGGCGTTTATTTTTTTATTCTTACGGGGAACCAGGAACAAATCTGAACACAGCATAAGCGCTACCCACTAGCCCACGGCTGCGGATCCAGACAGCCGCCTTTCTCGACAGCGCCTCCCAGATGGCGCCACATGTACGGCCAAAGCTGCAGCGCACCAGACCCATTGCGAGTATCGTGATTTTCCAGACTTCCTTTTGGAATCCAGTTCGATCTACCTTTCGCATATAATTGGAGTCGTCGGTTCGACCGCTGCTTTTAGCATCTTAAACACTCCGTATGCTCTACCAGTGTTTGGAAAGGTTCGCTTCACTGCAGTTGTCGTCCTCGCGCCTGCCAACAGGTGAGTGCTTTTTGGTTTTACGAGCGAGTTTGATAATGCACGTGTAATCTGCGTAAACATTTACGAAATGTCTGAAGATGCGTCAGGCAGACCCAGTTCATTCTCATAAAGGTATGGCAGACGTCGCGCTAGGTTATGGCTAAAGTCACGTTCAACGTTTGCGCGTCATGCTGCCGGCGCGCCGGTGCTACGCGATCTTCTGTGCACCTGCGTTCGTCTTCTTTTGAGGTGCTGCATATACAAGTTCGCCCATTCTTTTATCTCCGGCTGCTGTTCAATCGATGTAGCAACGACGTACGCTCATCGCGACGATAACCACGAGCACGATGGACCCGCGATCATAAATGCATGCGATTACGTTCATATATATTGAGAGATTCCAAAAGTCCACGCAGACTGTGCTCGACGGGACCACCGTCACTCGTACCAGGTCTGACACGCAAGTGGGAATTAAGCGACGCGACGTACGCCGGCAGGCGTGTTCGCTCTCTGCCTTCGTCCAACCTGTCACCTCATTTTGCGCATAATTTGAGCAAGTTTTCACCAGAATTTGTGCGGACGTCAATTATGTTGATTGCGCACCGACTTGCGAAGTGCAGATGCTACTCTCGCTAAGGATCGAGCGGGCGGCCCGTGCTCGTCACAACCCTGGAATAGAATGAAAAAGGAAAGTAGTATGTGATGGCGCACTAAGTATCACATCGAGTGTTCAGTGAATCAGATAGAGATAGGTGAACCTGGAGATCGACATTGCGAGATTGCATGCTTACTTATAGAATGCCATTGACGATTGCTCTTGCATCAGTGTTGATATAAATTGGACAGCACTTCAGTACAGTGTAGAAGTATGTTTGTTGCCTATTCTGCTCTTGGTAGCAGTACAGCTGCCACAGTGTATTATTGGGATGGCAGTATTGTGGAACATGGAGAGTGCTTGGCAGAGCTGCATTCCACGTCACCTAATGGCACATGCCCATTCTTTCGTCACTTGCAGGCAGCTATGGATCCTCACTTGGATCTTACACCAACCATTTATAGATAGGAACTGGCATCAGATGCCACTTTGATGACTTGTGCACCAAGACTGCTAGCATTGAGCATCTGTGTCAGCTGTTGTGATCTCTGAAGGAGACCACTTATCACCTTTCATGGGGCCGCGATTTTCGCAGAAGGAAAAGGGTGCTTCAAATTTCAATGAATAGCTCAGATCGTAAAGACAGCTGGAGTACTAAGCGACATGAAACAAATAGAATGTGCAAATTATATTTTTTTGTGAACGGAACAGCAAAAATAATGCTTGACAAAAGGTTTGTCAGTCGCATTCGTGAAGTTGGCTTTGAGTTGATGGCACTCACTGGTTGCAGGTGCTTTGATGTAAATGGGAGTAGGCCATATGTCGACCTCACGTGAAAAGGCAGTATGCTGCATGTTATTTTACCTGTAAGTAATGCTGGAAGCAGGAAGAAGTTGGATGTGTACAGGTCATAGGTCTTGCCAAGCAAATGAAAAACACTCGCAAGCAAAAGCGTACACAGAATTTGTATACTGCTAATGTCTTGTGAAACTGCACTGACAGCGATCACAGTTGCTGGTGTAGATGTGTGCCTTGGAGTGTGAGCTATCACTCACACTTGATGCCAGTTCCTGCAGTTGAGTTCATTTACAACAGTCGCAGTTGCAATGAACACTCACTTATTGCGAACAAGGGTGGAGCTCGTGTGCATTATTATGGCTGTGGTACTGCATCTCAGATAAAACGTAATAACCCTAGCCGTACCACTTCGATATAAAATATGGGGAGACCTGCAGTCTTGTCACTGTAGTCGAAAGATGTGCACGTTCAGCCAATGCAGAGACCGAAGAGCGGTTGCCAGGTCCGCCTCATCTCCCTCCCACCCAAACTCTCGAAGAAAGTGTTGATCCTTCAATAAAACAGGCTACAAGGTCAATTGGTGACTGCGTGTACTCAAGTTGAAAAGCGATAAATGCAAGAAAGGGGCAGCATGGGAAGGGAAATTGCTGTTCCCAGCTGTGGATCAGCTATAGAGATCAATTTGTGTTCAGAAACTAGTTCTGAGGTATGCCTTGCTGGCCCGGCAGGACCAGGTCATGCTTTGCCCGCTGAGTCGGATCTCCACCAACTGTGCGACTGTCAAATGGAAGCAGCACTGTGCCTGCGTGCACTATGCTAGGCGCACCGCTGCTTCTTCAAGAACCGGAGAGGTGGATGGCGACCTACCACCAGATGCCATGAATGCTTCAGTTGTCATCAATATTATCATGTTCGTAAAACAGCTGGTCCCAAAAAAGTGGCTCAGCCAGGTGTATACAGTCGTGCCCCGTTAATATGGACGACCCGAGTTATGGACAGTTTTTCTGGGGACGAATCGTTTTCAGGTATTATGCCTCGTTAATATGGAAACTCGCTTTCTGGACAATGGACAGGGGAAGAATGCACACTGCCCACTTGGGCCCATGTATTTTTGTCTCTGTAATATGGACAGTGCTTGTAAAAAAGCAGAGTCCGAACGCAAGTTAAAGAAGGGCACGTCGCCTGCGAACCTGCGTGACAGCCGATACAGCCGGATGCCAGAACGAGTCCTGTGGGGTACGTTGGAAAGAACCAAAGCAGGCGTGTCGCCGTTTTAGAAGGGGGGAGCGCAAGAGCGGAGAGGAACGTACACAGCAAACCGAGGGTTGGTGTAAGAAAGAATCCGTAGGGGGAACCAGGAGTTTTCTGGGTGCAGCGGCAGTGCCGCTGCTGTCGGGAAAACAGCAGCATGTGGTTGCAATAAATTCTGCTGAACGTGAACAGAGAGGCCGGTAAAAGCGTAAGAAAAAAATGAAAGGAAGAAAGACAAACGTCTACAGTGGCAGCAGGAACTGAACTTTTCTTTAGTATGTGTTCCATGAAGCCATTAACGCTTTTCGGTTGGAGTTAAGACACACTCACAAAGTAGGGCGATGAAAGAAAGGCGATGTACGAGGTACTACGAGCACGCAACCGAGACCGGGCGTCCCGTCCTGGACGCGCTTCCCTCTCATGCTCCTGGTTTTCGTCCTGTTGCGCTGCCGAACTGCCACATTTTGCACCTCAGGCGGTCCGGTCCACATGTCGGCTTCACTTTAGGTCAACGATGCGACCTTGACAAGGTCTGAGCTCTTCGTAGTCGGCTAGCCGTTCTTCTAAACTATACATTAAGCTTGTAGTGTTTGTTTTATAGGAACACATAGAAACGGCGCTAAGAAGATGGGATGCTCGATAGCCTTCTGCGTAGCAGCTTGCTAACTTGACTCCCCGCGGAAACAGTACAAGGCAAAAAAGAGAGAATAAGAAGAACGGAAAGGCAGAAAGGTTAACTAGGCAAGAAAGTGCTAAGCATCAGGAACCTGTATACCCTGAACTTCAGTCTGGATTTTGTCATGGCGGGAGTAAACGCAAAAGAGCAGAGCTGAACGTAGACGCGAAGCAAGCAATCTGTGAATACAAGCGGCAAAAGCCATCTCAGTCAATCTTAGCCGTGAGGGACTAGTATCGACAGCTCGGCTGTTTCCTCGCCTCAGAAGGAATCTCAAGCAGCCACTTAGAGGCTAATTTACTTAGTGACGACGCCATTTTGGAAGTGGCGGTGAGTAGAGAATCGGATGCTGATTCATCGACCAGTGAGAAGTTCGTGCTCGAAAGTTCGACCAACACAAAGCCCACCATCACGCGTGTCATGGTAGACGAGTCGCTTCAGACTGCACGACAATTTTTCGAAGACAACAATGATAGGATAATGCACACAAAATTGCCGGTATTCTGTCAAATTTTGAGTCCAGTGCACACCGTTGTCTACAAAAGCAGTCATTAATTACAATTCGGTTTTTCAATAAAATCCTTTTCGTTTTTATTCATGACTCGTTATTATGGATGACTCTCTTTATGGACAGCTTTGGTTGGAAACCAAAATGTCCATATTAACGAGGCACGACTGTATACGTATTTGCTCGATTCTAAGCTGCCTTTTTTTTTCCATGAATGCAATGACCAAAGTAAGGGAGGGTGCTTAGGTTTGAAAATCTAAAAAGGAGGCCCCCCCTCCCCCCCCCCCCCTCTCTCTATCTCAATGAGACGAGTGCAGGAAATAGAATTTATTCGGCAAACAAAGTTGGCAAACAAGTTGGCAAATGCGATTACATTTCGCTTAAGCTGCAGGCAGCCCTCTACAAACTTGTTCAAATTTCCGTTATGGCTCTCAAATAGCTGACACACCAAACAGTGCGAGTCTGTGATCCCTGTGCTGATAGACATAGCAAGGTGGCTTTCTGCCAGTTTTTGACATTTGGTGCCTCCATATGTCATTTACTGTTCGAACGCAGCAACACAAAAAGCCGAAGATCACGCCAATTGGAACTCTGACAGCTCCTGCTCGATGACAGGGTTCGCAAGCACGCTTGGTAGCCTTGGATATGAGTACCTTCTTGCACAAAAGGGCGTGCATAGATTTGCATGCAAACATTTTATCAAAAATCTTTTTGTGAGAGTAGGGGAGGGATTAGACAAGGGTGTTTAGATTCACGAAAATACAGTAATCATGCTG
Source organism: Amblyomma maculatum (assembly GCA_023969395.1). Classification (NCBI taxonomy): domain Eukaryota; kingdom Metazoa; phylum Arthropoda; class Arachnida; order Ixodida; family Ixodidae; genus Amblyomma; species Amblyomma maculatum. The sequence goes on from JAJIZL010038867.1 coordinate 8,200, forward strand.
GATAGCTTGGAAAGCAGTTTGATAGTGCCAGTTTTGAAGAAACAGATGTCTGCAAGCAAATTGTTAAAGAAGTGAATGCCACTTTGTTCGAACTTTGCATTTTTGGCGGAAACAGGACCAGTTCTCTTACTGCAAACTTTGGATACAAGGAATTGAATCCATGTGGTCGTCAAGATTGTTATAAGTGCAGTAGACAGTACTTGTAAAATAGGGGTGAAGATGCAGAGCTGCCTGCGGTAGACGAGAAAGTGGCCATGCACCGTTGCATGGCATGGAATACAGCTTTGCCACACTCCCACATCCTGCAATATTGTGATAGCAACAGTACACTTAATTGCTAGATAGAATTCTGATTGCTGCCAAATGACTGAAGCTATGTTGAATTGCTATTACATGCACTCTGGCACTGCCGGCAACATAAATCTTGCTCTTAGCAAGCAGATCATGCAAGTCACTACTGTATAGCATGTAATATATGAAATAATGTTTATTTTTCAGATGAAGCCAGGAGGTGTGTACAAGCGGTATCACCACTGTGATGCGGCAGGCATCCCCAGACGCTCAGCACATCGCTACAAGAAGCAGTATGCTGCCAGGTAACTTATTTGCTGTTGTCATGTTTGTAGCTACATCATGCCAGTAAACACAGACAGCCGCTATCATATTGTTGAGATTTAAAGCTTGGTCAACTCTTGGCACCGATTTGCCTTTTCTGAACATTCTAAATGATATTATATTGGGCTCTAACTCTGGAGCAAACAGCATCAGTTTTGATCCAGAGGAGCAAGTGGGACCCCTCTTACTGCAGTGGAAGCAGATACTCTACTAATTGTTGCATTTTAAAAGCTAAACATTATATATTCTTTTCAATCATTTTCCAGTTGTCAGTGAGTGCCAGCATTGTACATTTTGATCTTGCTTCGTTGCTAGGTTTGCTGCAGTTCATTTAAGCTGCTGTCATGGTTCATTACTGCCATGTACAGCCTTTGTCAAAAGTGTACAGCCCAGGGGGTCTGCTTCTGAGCAGTGTAGTGGCGCTGATTTAGCATTAGTGGAGGTACTTCCCATCAGAAAGGGTAGGACAAAAAATCATCTTACCATCGAGTGATTCTGAACACTCTAAATTTATTACAAGCTGCACGAGGTGGCTCAAAAGCAGATCCCCTGGGCTCTACACTTTTGACAAAGACAGTACCTTATTGCCGCATGTATATGACAGAACCTGACGTAAGCTTCAATTTATGTCCAGAAAATAATGTGTGAAAGTTTGGTCAGTAAGTTTCGTTTATGGAGTTGGTACTAAACGGTTTGGGGAATAATTGCCAAAGGTGCGGAATGCATTTACATTCTCGCAGTTTTCATTTGTGGAGCTAAAGAAGACCGATAGCTAGCAGGATGGAAAATGTGCTGACTTCTACATAGAACAATACATTCCGAGAACAAAGTAGCATCACCCAAAAGCCACGAGGTTTGAATTTTTCAAAGTGAAGTCATTGATGCCTGATAAAGAAAGTTCCACTGAATGAACTAAAAGGTTCTGCTGCTGCGGGCCGCGGTATGCACTAGTGATAAACTGTCTTAGGCAGCTTTGGCAGGGCTGAAATTGTAATTCCAACTAATCGAAAAAACAAACATGTGCCTTGTGGGTTTTAATTTGCTGAGGTCGAGGTCAAGAAAATTTCTGCATGGCGTGGAAGGGGGGGGGGGGGGGGCAAACATTTGACTGAAGTCCGAGTGGAAAAAATGTCGCAGTAGGTTTGCAAGGATCGCTGCGTCGAAAAAACCTCTGCACAGCTAAATATATGCTAAAAGGGTCCTATTAATTTTACCTAAGCATAATTTGAATAAATTTTCAGTCTTCTTGAAGTTTAAAATAGTCAGAGTTGACTATTTGTGTGATAATTTAATAATTTACAATGGTAGTTTTACCCTTATTGCATTCATAGACGCCAGTTTTTTGTAGCAAAACTTTCTGGAAGCTTTCAACAAAAACCTTACATAGTGTATTATATAAGTGCAGATGAACTTCTTTACATGAAATTAAATGGCTTATTTGAAACTAGAATTTAAAAATGCGTGTTTGTTGAAGGCTTCGGAGCTGTAGCTTCACTATATTTTTTTTCCCCAAGATCAGCTTTCAACCTTTTAAGGCTTCAGTTTGTACAGAACAGATTACAGTGACACAAAAATTCTGTTCACAACAAAACCACGTAGAATGTTGTTTTGGGGAATAAATGCTTCTCACACACACATTTGGCACACTAGAAAAGAAGCCACCAATTTCTTTTTAGAAGGTGGCAGACTCTACTTTTCTTGGTATTCAATGAAGCAGAGAAAATGTGCCACCTTTTTGTTGCAGTTTTAGCTATAGCAGCAGCCTGTCACATAAGATGAAGACATCGCTTGCGTGTTCAAAAATGCGTAAGCATTTGCAACTTTGGCACTGTGCTTAATAGGATACCAGAACAAAAAACTGTTACTGCAAACTTTGTTTTTTATTCGGTCAGGTTATGCTGCTCACTGTAACGTGCTCCATGATTGACAATAGCACCATCATATGTCTGCTTTTGCAGTGCACATACCAAGCTTTCCCATAGAATTGCAGAGCAGTTTCATGACCATAAAGGGCTATTGGAAGACTCCGCTACTACACTGTTACAGCTGACTAAAATAGTTATTGGCATTCTAATTGACACAGGCATGCATATTAAGGGTAATGTAGAAAGCATGGCTTTTAGTTTTTGTAATTTAAAGTGCCATGTAAGTAAAATACATAGTTCATGAATGGTGTAGAGCAAGGTTGCGGTAACTTGTACAATATTTGCTGATTTAAAGGTTTATATATCGAATTATTGCTGACCTTCGCATGTGTGACAAGGTTGTCATTTGCCACATATGGATTAAATACTTACTTGTGTGAGTTTTTGTTGTGGTTTTCTATTTTGTAATGGAAAAGGGGTCATGTAGTACTGGAAAAGGAAAATGTAGTAATTGCACATAGCTTTAATCATGCTGCAGTGTGACTTCTCGTGGCAGTTTCAGCGACATATGCACAAATCTTGATGCTTTTGCAGTTTGGCTGATGGAATGCCTGCTGAAAACTTTATATCAGCAGTATGTTCCTCCTCATACGAATTTCAAGAAATGCAAAGGGGAGAAATTCAACATACGGCACTTTTCACTTGGAAGGGTGCTGCTACTATTTCAAGCGTGGAAAACCCGTCAGCCACACCACCTCAACAGGCTGGGGTTCTAGACCCACCAGAAATGGAATACATTGAACAAGACCTAATGGTGTGTGCACATTTATATTTATTTTGTCACACAAAAAGTGCATTTACCTGTGAACCGACAGTACAAAATTGGATATGTTTGACTTACACAAGATAGTTACTTTTATGCCTAATTTTTGAGTACAGGGTAGCTGAAAATGGTTAGAGATGACAAATGTGAATGAATAATGCAACCCTTGCATTTTAAGAAACATCCTGTGTTATATTAATCTCTGTAGCTCTAGGAATTCACATATTTCAGCAGCTTGTCAGAACATGTCATGTTTTTATAAAAAACATACACGTGCCAAAAGCTTTTATTTTTTTTTCTTTACAGGCTCAACCCTTATTTCATGGTGCCGAATTGAACCACCATGAGAGCCTTGTATTGATTATGGCGCATTGCCTGCGGCACCATAATTCAAAGGAAGCCACAGAAAGCCTTTTGGCTTTACTTCACAGCCACCTTCCTAAAGGCAGCCATCTACCTGCAACCAAGTATATGTTTGACAAGTATTTCAAAGACCAAGAACAGGAAGTTAGCAGCCACTTTTACTGCCCAACTTGCCACATGTATATTGGTGTGGCAGAAGGTGGTGAACTCCTTTGTGCATGCGGTTTAAAGCATTCAGCAAAAGTATTGCTGAAGGAAGGGTCGTACTTTCTTTCTTTGGATTGGAGGTCGGAGCTTGCTAATTTATTGAAGGCCAGAGGCCCTCTGGTAGAAAAGCCGGGACTAAAGTTTGATGTTGGGGATATAACAGAAAGCCCAGCATACTGCCAACTTCCTCTTTGCCCTGACGATGTTACACTAACGTGGAATACAGATGGCATTCCTATTTTTCATTCTTCCGATTATAGTGTATGGCCATTGGAGCTCATGGTGAATGAGCTTCCATTGAAAGAATGCACCAACAATGTGCTTCTGGCAGGCCTATGGTTTGAGCCAAAGAAGCCAGATATGCAGTGCTTCCTGATTCCATTTGTTCAGGAAATGAATGAACTTAGCAGCACTGGTTTGTCGTGGTCAGACAAGAATAGTGTCAGCCATTTGACGAAGGTGTACTCTGGGCCATGCACTGTGGCTACAGTAGCTAGATGCATGCTGCATAATCAGTAGCAATTTAATGGGGAATATGGGTGCTCCTGGTGCTTCCATCCTGGCCGTGTTGTCAAGCAGGGCAGAGGGCATGCACATGTGTATGAGGCAATGAAAGTAAAAAACAGAACAGATAATGACTTCATCAGAGATGCAAGGTCACTCTCGCATGGTGTGCTTGAAACCACAGTGTTGTGGCTGGTGCGGTTCTTTAGCATCACCAACAACACTGTGGTAGACTACATGCATGCTGTATGTTTAGGTGTAGTAAGAACCACCACAAACCTGTGGCTGACAGGTGTGCACTCTGGCAAGGGCTTCTACTTGGGCAGAAAGCTTTCAGCCCTAAACGACCGGCTGAAGGGCCTCACACCACTATATGAGTTTGCATGCCTCCCTCGCTCTCTATGCCAGCGCAAATTCTGGAAGGCAACAGAGTGGAGGGCATGGCTGCTATATTGTTCACCATTTGTTCTTAATGGCCTGTTGCCTCCAGTATTTCAAAAACTGGAGCAGGCTTGCGAACATCATGCCCGTCCTTCTTGCAGACACAGTTGCCCTTGACAACCTGGCAGCAGTTGAGGCAGAAATTGTTGTATTCAAGTCTGAATATCAGCATCTGTATGGGTTTCAACATATGGCGTTCAACATTCGCCTGCTGCCACACTTGTGTGACAGTGTGCGTCAGTGGGGCCCACTTTGGGGTTTTTCTGCATTTCCATTTGAAAACATGAAAGGGATTGTGAAAAAAAGTTTTCACGGAACTCAGTATATTCCCCAGCAGATTTGCAGACAACTACTTCTGTCTCAATTTTTGCCCACATTTGCAAGCACACATATGTCTTTTGATGGAAAACCTGAAAGTTTTCACCAGTTTGAAAACCTAACGAGGGGATACAGGAAAATCTTTAATGTTCACAAGGAAAGAAATGCCATGACAATTGGTGCTGGCTCCAAAACTCTGACGATGACTGAAGCTGACTCCATCAAAAGTATGGGATTTTCTACTTCATGTGTCATGAAGTTCAAGAAAGTACTTGTTAAGGGCACCAAATTCATCTCGAGCTCGCTGAATAAAAGCAGCCGGAATAATTCAGTTGTTTATTTAAATGATGGTTCATTCGGCATCATTGAATGTGTGCTTGCAATTTGTGCGAAGTGCACTGTGCTCTGCAGGTGTGAAAAGGACGTGTATTTTTGCTGCAGGACGTAAGAGCAAAGCTGTCAAAGTTCACCAGTAACTTTGCTCGCATGTACCTTCTCGAAAGTCAACAGCATTACAAACTGGTGAATGTTGGTGCTGTGAGCAACAAATGTGTTGCCTTCATTGCAAATGACCAGTTGTATGCCTGCCCTCTGTTCTGGAACATGGACCACTAATCGGTTGAGCAACCTTTGGACTAGCCATATTTTCCATTTTATCAGATTCGCCCTTCATATTTAGAGGCTTTAGGTGGAAAAGTTGCTATATATGACACACCTCAGTCTACTCAGTTGGGCAGTGAGACTTGATTGGTTTGTTTTCAGTTATGGGGCTTAATGTTCCAAAGCGATTCAGGCTATGAGAGAGACCATAGTGGGAGGGCTCTGGAAATTTTGAACACCTGGGGTTCTTTAACGTGCATTGACATCGAACATCGCATGGACTCATTACTTTTGGCCTCTATTGAAAAGCAGCCACATGGCCGGAATTTGATTCAGTGTCCTTGGGTTCAGCAGCCGAGCGCCCTAAACACTGAGTCACCACGATAAGGTGCAGTGAAATTTCATTGTACAAGTGGCACAGGCCGAGGCTCTTTAGTTTTATTTCCTTTTCTGCCTCAACATAACATATGTACATGCTTATGCAACCATCATGAAATGCTCCATGACTGAGCACACTCCCTATACAGAGTGAAATGATTGAAAAAGAAAATGGTGGTGCTGAGTTAGTGATGGCACATTATTCAGAGTGAGCTTCTGGAGATCCCCACATGCCACTATGCAGGCAGTTCGGTTCAACGAAGATTTTCCAGGATTCCGCTCCTCTGAGGAGTGACCGCAGGGGCGAAGGGAATGCTACAGTTACAGCTGCGTTTTTGGGGAGCATGTTGGCTTTTAGAGAGGAAGTTGCACCCTCACTCTCTAGCTATAGAGGGAAAAGCACAAAATGCTCATAGTGCAGCATCTGGCTTATGTTTGCAGTCATGAGATGATGAGCGGTGTATGGGCGGATGACGTGAATGCTTAGAGGTTGGATCTTTGGCTGAACGGAAGCTATAAATTTGCCCCGCAGGGTTTGTTTTGAACTGCTCCCATACCGGACATTGAAAAGATAGGCTTCTCTATATGCCTTGAATTGTGGCGGACTCCCACTCTCATTCTGGAAGGGCTT